>JAOXYL010000030.1:9869889-9881453 GCA_028564955.1 Terapon puta
TGTAAAGCCCTTTGAGGCAAACGTGTTTTGTGAACTTGGGCTATATAAATAAAGTTTGATTTGATTTGATTTGACATTAAGAGTGGTACATATTTAAACATTTTATATACGCTGTAATGAATGTGGTCAGAGTTTCAAGATTCAGCTTCCAGTCATCATTCAATGCAGAATTGCCATTGAAATATAGGAAATACAGTTGCCCCAATGTCAGCTCATCCAATCAGGTGGAAATCAAGTTCTCAATTCAACAAGGCACATTTTTCTATGATACAGATAAACACTGTGCCTTGGTTTAATCTTTCCAGCCCATCTCCTGTTGCTACTACTTGGAATGAATGAATACCATCAATGCACATCAATAGAACAATAACCGAACCAAAATACAAATATCCCACTCTTCAGCAAACTGGAAATAAAAAAGTTCTGTTCCATCAAATCACCACTCACATGAAAGTAATCTTGTGCAACACGCAGTCCTTTCTTCTGTAAATTTGAACACATTTCATCAAATGTATTTGCAATTTTCAACTTTAACAGAATTTTCCACTGATTTACAAAACACTTTTTTGAAATTGCGCCTGCTCTCTAGATGGATTTCATTTAAATTATACTTATCAATTCACACTAAACATACTTTAGTACTGAAGCAGGTTTAATTGTGCTGGCTTTGACTGACAGGTTTGGAAATGAGGAGTCACTTTGAGCATGCATGAAAGAGCACTTACAGCAGACACTCTGTCTGTCTGATCTGTGTACATGAGTGAGCATATCACTGTTGTACTGTGTATGTGCATGTGTGTATATCTTGGTCTTTGTTCCTTGTTTCTAGGCCAGGCATTTTTGTGCCAGCAGGGCCAGATCCGTCAACCAATGAGCTAGCAGCTTGGGACAGAGCTATTATGAATTAAAGCATGTCACTACCACAATGTAGAGCAGCCAGGAGAGCTGCCATCATCCTCAGACTTCCCTTATAACCATCTGTACACACAAACAAACATCATTACACTGCCTAGCCCACATGGTCAGGCAAACTCTTGAAATGAAGTGGAGCTTGCTACTGCTGACATTCTCCTCACATATTGTTGTTTTCATGTAGACAAGGAATAATAGTAATTCAGCATTTCTTCAGTCTTGGCTGAAAGATGCTCTTTAACAGGTTGTATCTATGAATGCATTGGGATTATTTTTCCTTTCTTTTTTTTTTTTACTATATTTTTATTATATTTAAATTTTATACTTTATATACATCACACTCATGCGAGTACAGGCATATTGAGGGTTTGCTGTGTTCATGCCATCAGGAGAATGTATAATTCTGATGTCTGCAGAGACACAACCCTCAAACCAGGCCAGGAAAAACCCTTAATCATCTGTCTGGCTTATTAGTGGCTCTGATGGTCAGCATTTCAAAATGACTGCAATGATTAAATTGTGAAAGGTTCGTGCCATTAATTAATCCTATTGGTGTACAATTCAGTTTTTAAAAAAATTGCCGTTAGCGATAGGTGGCCAGTCTGTAAATGATGAGAACCATGCCCACTTTCCCAATTAAACTGAAAAAGGCAGAAGGCATAGCCTACATTTACATGTTATACATATCCAATCGTAATAATAAATAAAAATTAGCAAATATAATTTGCAACAGCTTTGCTTTTGCCTTCTGAATGAAACTGTGTTGTCTTTGTTGCCTTTAAATGGGTTTGCTGTGGGTGTTATTCAACACCAAACTAACGTAGGGAGTTTAATGGCTAACTTGAATGAGAGTAAACATGGACATTCATTTCTTGATCATTATTTCACCAATACCAATTAATGAAGTGCTTTCTTGTGCAGCATATTGTTGTTAGAAACTTCACTTGTAATGGAACTGTATCTACATTTCTTTTTTTTTCTTCTTCATTTCTTTTGAAAGTATTTTTTCTTTAATCTATTTTCTTTGTTTGAGAGTTCATGCTAATATTCTTTAACACTGTTTGTGGGGAGTAAGGGATTTAAGACTTTCAATGACAATGAACGTATGATGGTAATTGTTGTGCAATGACCATAAATTCTTAAATCTTGAAACCTGGATGTGAGACATCCAGGTTTCAAAATGTGACATTAGGCAACAAAAAGTCATATTTGAGGGGCCTAAACACTTTGCCCTATTTTCCACTCTTTTTGCATAATTCAAACAGTGCAGGATAATGCTGTAAAATGTATGTCTTTTTTCTATGTAAATGTGAAACACTAGCTATGAGAAGCCCATAGTGACAGTATGACTATGGGCTCACAGACTGTCCTGGCTCTTTCTGTAGCTCAGTAGCTGAAAGGATTTAGGCTCCAGGATACACTTGCCTGGGATTAGACTTACTATACCGTCTTCAGTACAATATCTTGTATTACCTGACCCAGATCACAGACTGACACTGCACTTGACTTCAGGCATTATGACACTTTCTGTTTGCAACAAGCTGGGCCAATCAACACATGTAGTTTACAATTACTCTGCACTCTTCAAACTGTGTCTGCCACACCACAGCCTAATGCTGTACTGGACATCCTTCCTAATTATATTCAACCATTCTCACCAGCTGATATTCTGGATATTAGACTGCTTACTCATCCACCAGCACCCAATGGCAAGACCTGACTTGCCACACATATATGATCCTCTCCCTCTAAGAGGACAAACGTGTTCCTGGATTATAGTTTAAACCAGTTCACTTCAATTCCTGATCAGTTTTTCTTTCCTGCACATGTATAGCCCCCCCCCCGGATTTGTTCTCATCCGGTAGATATGGCCTACTGTACCACACAAGTAAAAGCCACCCATAAATCAGCAGGTTAAGGACTGAGTACACAGTGTGAGTATGAAGAATGACTCTGCCTGCACAGCTAAGGTCTTGGGTGGCCGGTGGCCTCGGTGACCTGCAGGCCCACAAGCTAGACACAGGCTTTGTTGGAAAGTCTTACTCAGGGCTTCTCAGTACCGTTTCACTGCTGTGACAAACGCTGGGAGGAAAGCATCAGTGCAGCATCTCACAGCATGACAACAACCATCTGCCCCACACAGCCCCATCCTATGGAGAACCTACAGCTGGATTAGCTCGAGTTGGGTGGCAGGGATTACTTTAACCAGGAAGCTTTATCCTTGGACTTGAATTTGACCCACAGGCGTCGTCTCTCTCTCCATCCAGAGAAAGCTTACACACAACACAAGCATTTCTGACTTCACACAGGAGTAAAGATGCAGGGTGACACTGTGTGCCGAAAACATGCTCCATGAAACACGGAGCTAAAATGACTGAAGTCGCACAGTTAGCTGAAGGATGGAAATCGCTGCTACAGAAGAAGGCAGCTGAGCAGAGTGCGCACATCCCGCCGATAACAACTGTCAGCAGCTCACCTCGTTCCCTGAAAAATCACCGATCCGTAGCACTGGGCGAAGTATGAGCGCCTGTCTGCATGTACTGTAACCGTCCGGGATGTCCGAGGTGTTCCTGGAAGAGTCCGCAGGCTGAGCGTCCTCCGGTGAGCAGCAGCCTCTGATCGTTTCCTCTCTGATGAATTTAAATGTCTCACATTGTGCCGAGCCACGCCACATGGGCTGACAGCTTGGCCTGGCCCCGCAGTCCAATGAGAGAAGAGGCAGGGCTCTTCGGATCCAGCCAGTGATGGAGTTATTCGCTGAACGCCCGCGTTGTCACAGGGAGAGAAAAAAACGGTTGAGACGGGGTTACTGGAGTTCAGACTGACTCTGCTCTCAGCTCCTCCCCGACGGGAAGCACTGCAACATTTCCAGAGTGAGACCGGGAGCAGGGTTATCAGCCTTATCACACCTCTGATAGTCTGATAGGGCCGTGTGGTCTCAAAGCCAGGCCTGTCCGTGTGTGAGCGTTTGTCCACATTCATCTTCACCAACTTACTGCAAAGACTGATTCACCTTTCCTTAGCATGAACATATTTTTGTGGGACTACCCATGTGGGAAACAGATACTCACATCAGCATGCTAATATGCTAATTATAACAACAACAACAACAACAACAATAAATAACAATAATGGAGACATAGAACATCACTATTAAGTAGGTGTTGTTTTTTATTAAACAGCACAGACTCGATCTCAGTACCATTTACTTCAGTAAAAATGTATTTAATATTTGACTGATGTCCTGTTCTCTTCTGAATGTTTTATACTTTAAGATAAATGAAATAAAATGATGTCATTCTGTCAAATTTCTAATGTAAAACACACAGTATAGGTGCTTATATTTTCCTCATCTTGTAATAATGACATTTTGACCACTATGGTGGCATAAATATGAATGAACCCTTCCTCTGTCGTTTCTTTTTAACCTCATGCAGAAGGCTGTGAACCTTCAACATGATCAGGTTTAGTATCGGCGAACATTACGTCACTTTACATTAAATGTGAAAGAACTAACCGGTGTCGGCACACGTGGGAGCGCTCGTCTAAGAAGCTACGTGACATATAAACCGACTAATCACAGAGCGGGGGTGTGAGACTTTATCCAATCACAATAGACGAGACTGTGCTGTTGGGAGATAGGGTGATTAAAAGGCGGAGCCCAACTGATGACGAAGCCAGGAAAGCTCGTCTGACTTCTTGAGGTTACTGGAGTTCATAATTTCAGATAGCATGATGTTCCCAGGAAAGTCTTTTCCTACTGACCTACTGTGGCTGCCTAGTGATTGCAGGTTTTACAAGCGCACAGTGACGCTATGATCAATAGACAAACACACAGATGGTCTGACTGTCTGAAATGAAGGGGGTTAGCCTTAACCCTAACCCTAACCCTAATACCTCTAATATATGGGTTATCTTGACATCACATTAATGTACACATTTACTATAGTGTATGTACACGTTTCATGACCCATACTGTTCAATAGAAATGTATTCCATAGCTCCCTAACCATAAGTGTTTGGTCTTTTGAAGGATTTCCTTATTCAGAGGTCATCTGTTCTGTTTATACTTTTACTCTTGTGTCTATGCAGTTCTTGAGGTTATGAATAAATAAACACTATGCAGATATTAACTTTAAAATAGCTCCTCACCTCCATATAGTTGGGAAACTCAAAACCATCAAAATAATGCTTACCTCCTTGATACCTCCTTTTCATCAGACCTTCCTTTTTCATTTTTATTTAGTTTTTAATTAAACAAATTTGTGGTTGAGACAACCCTGATAACATCCCTGTGACAAACTAAGGTTTATTTTTTAGACTTCATCAACCTCTCCCAGAGTCATGGAAGACTTTGTATTGTTTTCACATCCTGGGTAGCACTTCACAAACAGTACCCTGACTGGTTGTCCTATATGGTTGTGTCAGTCTTTAACATTGTAATTTCTGATCTTGCTGATTCTGCCAGGGGTTCCAAGCCTGCTGGTCTTCTTAATGCTTGACTGCGCTGTAGGGGGGTTTTTCCTTGGCTGGACTTCAGGTGGGGGCTGGCTATGACAGGGAGCACTGATACCGAGCACCATCAGCTGGGCTCCAGCACCTGATTCTTCCATCTCTTTTCTGCTCAGCTCACCTTAAGGAAGAGATAAGAGAGACAGATAATGTATTTTTGCCAACCAGGTTTACATTATAATTTGTGAGTGTTGTGATCTAAGGTTTCTGACCATAACTGACAGGAAAAGTATTTAGATGCTTCACATGGACAAACATTACCATCACATTACTTTTATTTGTTCCAGTGTGCATATACTGCTCCACCCAATTATGTACAAGCCAACGTGCTCTTCAGCTCATTCAATTTTCATCTCAAAACAACAGAATAGTATAATGCTGTTTATCCACAAGTATGCACAGCGCACCAACGTTTAATACTGTTTTGCTTTTGTTCAAAACAATATACATTTTTTGCAGCACATAAGATAATTAAATAATTGACATGGTAATTTACCATCACCTTTATTCCCTTGATAGATATTTGATATATCTGCAAGATTTTCCTGCATTTTGCCAATTGACCATACTCTTATAGACGACGCCAATCAAACAATGATCAGCTAGTTTCATCAAGAAGTTAACACACAGCATGGTGGGAAACAGAGGAGTAGAATGTGGTAAAACCACTTTCTCCAGGTCTATGGCTCCTGTGGACATCTGGTTTTAGTCTACTACTATTTTAGGCTACCTTATCTCTGGGAGCTTTTCAGAGTTTGGAATAGCTCTTCTGTGAAAGATATAATATTACATGAACAGAGACTTTTGTAAACCATTTTACTGCCTGTCTGTAACTATTATGTGACGACTTGAGTTGAGATCGAGACACTTCATGACAGACAAAAGTAACTTGAGTACTCCTAGTAGCAAACAAGCCTGAAGAAGAAGACGACTAAGAAGAAAACTTTTCTTGATCCCACATTCAAGTGGGAAATTCACATTTTTTCACTTTGTTGTTTTTACATATTTTACATATACATATAGGAAATTCACACATGCAACTAGTATATGAATTTCAGAGTAAGGGGGTTGCCCTCTCAGAATGCCCTGAGCAGGTTGAGGTTCAGTGCCTTGGTCAATGGCTGGCACCTCTCCAGCTACCAGTCCACCTCCATGTAGACTGGTCTGTGGGTACTTGAATCATTGACCCTCCTTATACCAGATTTATATAGTTTCACAATTATCAGGTGATATGATGATGGTCAGTGTGCCATAGCTTTAGATCTGCCAGCTACTCTGGTTGAGAAACTGTTCTCAGGAGAGCTAACAGAGACGACAGCCACAAATTGGGCAATAACCATCCCTTCATTTGTCCTTCACTTTTTCAACCACTGCAACAGTGTTCCTACTGGGCCAAAGGATTATGTGGTTTGACAAAGTAATTCTCTGTGGAAGTACTATCCCTAACACAGACGACTACATAGATTTAAGGTTCTTTATAGGACTATACTTCATGGATATCAGGATGGGCAAAGAGTGTCATAGCCAGCTTGAAACATGCAAAATAAGTAGCTGTTTACAGCTCTGTAGCCTGTAGAGGTCCACAAACATGCATGAAAAAGAAGACAGCTGAATCTACATGTCCACCTTACCAGACTTGTGGACTAAGACCTGCAGATTCTGGTTATATGCGCTATGCCATGCTACCATCATCACATCAAGTCTGAAAGGTTGCACAGCTGCAATGGGATAATTATTGTGTGACAATTCTGTTATGGAGTGAAAGTCAACACATCTGGTATATTAATTGTGTTTGGTAACCTGATAGCAGATAGCAGTATAAACGCAGTCTCTTATGTCAGCAGTGTGGATTTTTGGCACAGGAAACCATCTATTAAATATATAAATGTGTGTAGTTATTCTGGTGGGTTACCTTCTGAGAAAACAGATGGATTTAGTCTGTGGTCTAATATCTCCCACAACTCCTTTAATGACTGCAGTGACTCTTCTGAGGACAACCATGACCTGGACAGGCCTGAGTGAGGCTGTGGATCCATGTCTCGTGAGCAGTGTGACTGGCTGGGCAAAGGAGTGTCCTCCTTGTTTTTGGAGCTCTGAAGAAGAACAGTTGCGAAATAAGTTCATTTAAAATTGTTTTTCAGTGGATGTGAAAAAGAGAATTATTGAGAAAACTAAACATACATTTATAATTGAGAAATATATTTTTTATAATTTGTTTACTTTATAGTACATTACAAGTGTATAAATATATGAACATTTTAGATTGAACTCATACAGTGCTCTATTAGATGGCCATTGAACTGTGCAGCTGAGCTGTTATCACATATAAACTAATCCAGTGTTTAGAACTCACTGATCCATCAGGTCTGTCTGTGATTTTGTAGCCCTGGGCCCAGCAGTTGGCAGCCCCTTCTGTGGTAGGACCTTGGTTGTTGTTTCCAGAGAGGAGTTGATCAGCAAAACTGCAAGCCCTCTGCTTCAGAGCGAATTGCAGTTCCTGCAGGCAAAAATATTTCAGTGGACTCACTCTGCTCTCTGGTGGTAACACAGAGAAGTGCTACCAGCATTCCTAAGATGATGGGTTCGTACTACGATAGACATTTTGAACTCAATGTTATTTGTATATAGTGGTGAAGTAAATGTAATGTACCTTTGACAAATTATGTCTTCTTTTATTAACTTTTTTTATCCGAGTTCATGTAAAATGTTTGTGTGGCTCAAAAGCAATAAGCAAAACAACAAATAAAGAACAAATCAAAATAATTTTCAACAGTAAAGATAACAAAAGTGTTTCATTGAAAAATGCCTATATTCTGATGAGCCTAACATCATGAAAAAAAATGCTTATCTACTTTTCCCCCAAGAGTGAGATGCCTGTCTCTTAATCTAATCTGTGTTGAGTATACAGCCAGTTCTGCGTAGCTGTTTCAGCTGGATACCCATAAAACCTTATGATGATGTAGTATACTTTCTTAAATGCTTTAACAAAGTATTAATTTAGACTTTCTCATGATTCATGATTTAATTTTGGGATCATTTTGATTTGTCTATTGCAATTATTTCCATATGTGAGTGCAAAATCTGTTATTTTGGCAGATACCTGTGTGGTGAGTTGGTACTGCAGCTGTTCCAGAACAGACAGCCGGTCATGTTGGTCTCCCTGTTTCTCTGTAGAGGAGTCCCTCTCTGGTTCTACTGGTTCTGTTGAACACACAGTTTTGAAGGACTGTACTTCTTTCCATTCTGACAATAATGTTTCTTCTTTCCTTGCTCCTCCATTTTTGGCCAGTGACTTGAAAATTGATCAAAGTCTGTCATCAACCAGGATGTTTCAATCCCTCAGGAGGCAAGCAGAGAGAGAGAGGAAGAAAAAGGAGGCTCCCAGAAGAGCTTGGAGTGAACAACCACAGCTGTATCTTATCTGTAAGTGTTTTACCACACAGCAACAATCTGTTTAGTGATTAGCCAGCTGATTTGAAAGGGCAATAAAACAGTGGCTGCCAATTTTTCGATATAATATTTACAAGGACATAGGATATCATTGAAAAATGTATTTATTTCCACAATTCCATTAAAAAGGTTTCTTTCATATATTATAGATTAGGGGCCCAGAATTCAAACGATTTCAAGTATTTATTTGTTTATTTTTACATAATTTGGGCTTCCAGCTCATAAAACCCACGAAAAGAGGAATTCAGAAAATTAGAATACTGTGAAGAAATCAGCCCAAATTTTGCAGGGCATGAATGTTTTAACCTGGCCCCTGCTCATACCGCCAGAAACACCAAAACCTGGTTTAATGCCGATGCCATCATAGAGGTCGACTGGCCAGCCAACGTGCCAGATCTAAACCCCATTAAGAATCTGTGGGGTATTATCAAGAGGAAAATGAGGGGCACCAGACCCAAAAACAAAGAACAGCTGACAGCAAGCATCAAGGAAATCTGGGCTTCCATAACTACCATGCAATGCCACAGGCTCAATGCAGTGGCAAAGGGATTCCCAACCAAGTATTGAACATTGAAATATTGTTTAGAAAGTACCATATTTTGATTGATTTGATGTGATCCTAATTTCTTTCTTGTTTCTGCAAACACTGAGAAGTAAATGGTGATTTCTTCACAGTATTATAATTTTTTGAATACCTATTTCCGTGGGTTTTATGAGCTAGAAGCCCAAATTATGTAAAATTAAACAAACAAATAACTGAAATCACCTTTTTAATGGAATTATGGAAATAAATAAACTTTTCCATGATATAAAATTTTTTTGGAAAGGGTCTGTATTGTTGAAATGATATAGATTAGAACTCTCTGGGGAAACATGAATAAAAACACACATCCTGGGTCTATAGTTATTCATATTTATTCCTATGTGTCTGTCGGTTCTGTTCTTTCAAAATATACATATTCTAATTGTCTCTTGGAGTTTTATCAGCATCACAATAGCATCATGTCATAAAGCAGCATCATGTCATAAAGCAGCATCATGTGATTGATGCTGCAGTTGATACACAATTGGTACTGGGGCAGAATTCAAGAAGCATCAAGGGATTTAAAACTGTATACCACCAGGTACTTATTTCAACACATTTGATAGTTGGTTCCTACGAACTTGACAGTTGAAATGCTGTGCATTATGAATAATTTGCCTTTATCCTAAGATCCCTCAGTAATTTTTTCATGTGATGGTTCCATTGGTTGTTGCTGCTGTTATGTTGAGGGGGGAGGGAGGTTTTACAGGCCCAGATCTATGAACATCTCTTCTTGAAATAAATCCTTGTTTAGTAACTTATGTTATGTTATGGTCAGTTTCTATAACTACAAATATTATGCCTTTATTTACACATAGTGTGAATAGCACTGCTTGTTCCTCGGCATAGTGTCTGTGCAGTAGTGAGTGTATGTGTATTCGTACCCTGTAGTCCGGCAGTCGTGATCTGGGCACGGAGACGGTTGCCCATCTCTATCAGCTGCTGTTTTTCTCTGCTCAGGCGGGCAATACAGAGCGCTGCCTGCTTTAGCCTGATATGCAAGAGAGAAGGGTTGCTTTTAGCACCCTGGACATTCTCCTCACGTAGATGTTGCACCAGTGCACTCTGGAAAAAAGATGAGATGAAACTTGAAAAGAAGGGGATTGCTGCAGTAGGTTTCCCATCATCTCAAAGCCCTAAAGGGAAAAGTTACCATTTAATAAACTACAATGTTTGCTGGGGGAATTTAGAAACTGAGAATTATCTTGCCCATATTTTACACAAGATTAGTAGCTTTAACTGCACATCACTATTCTAGTCAGTGGACAAGAAACTGACAATGACAACAGACAATTTCACAAATTTCGTTCAGCACCTCTTTCATTACGTTGGCGAGAGCAAGCTTCGTTTGTGCCACTTCAACCTTCTGCTTCATCGAAGCAGAGGCGCTAGCACAGTTGTCCAGACACAGGCCACCTGAGGATTAATAACACACGCAAGTGTAAGAAAATGACAGTTCCTCCGGGGGGGATCCTGAGGTATTCCGAAGACAGTCGAGAGACATAAGCCACAATACAAATCTTTGTTTCATTAGAGCTTAACAACTGAAAGCTGCAGGTTGCTACAGTATACACAGTTATGACTAAAGTGTTGATGATGATGAAAATCATCGACCATGTTTGCATACAAAAGTGCTGTCCACACCTGCTGCAGTATGAGTGTCAGCTATAAAGGCAGTAGAGGTGGAGGCAGGTGCCTCTGGATGCTCAGTTGGCTGAGTAGTGGAGGCTTGTGGGTGGGCCTGGGCATGAGGTAGGAGATGGTTGAGACTCTCAATGTCCTTCCTCATCTGGGTAACCATGGCCCGCAATATGCTGTTCTGCTCCTGTAGATGTCGGATCTCTTCTGATGCCAGACAATCTACCTTTGGTATGAGACCCTGTGGGCAGAAATCTGTTCATTCGGACAGAGTAGTACATTGCATATGTTGTATGCAACCTATTTTCATATCATGTTGCTTTTTTGCATGTAGTGCAGTATTTGTGCCCCTTTCTTCTGTGCTAGCTGAAATATACTTGTTACACACACACATATATACACTTGAGGACAAAATTATTAGCCCCCCTATGAAAATGTCATTCTTTTGAAAGTATTTCCCAAGTGCTGT
>JAOXYL010000030.1:9893358-9907799 GCA_028564955.1 Terapon puta
TAGGCATTACGTGGCATCAGACATGAATATTTATTTATTTATTTATTTTAGTGAATCCTGGACAAGTGTTGCTGTGATAAAGGGGACCGTGATCTGTGTTTACAGGTACATTTTGATATTGTTTAATTTCTAAATTGTTAATTTACTGTTTTAATGTGGTCAGTCTGCTGTACACTGTCCAAGTGTAAATCCTGGACAAGTGTTGCTGTGATAAAGGTGACCGTGATCTGTGTTTACAGTGTTGAATAAAGCTAATAAAGTGGAAGTTTGGTGACTTTCTTTGGAAACACAACGCAGAAGAGAGAGAGAGAGAGTGAAAGCCGCCACACGAGCTTCAAATATTTATATGCAGCATCTTAAATATAGTTGAATTTACAGTTTAAGTTTAAGACAAGTTCTCTGTGTTCTTTAAAAAAGTCTTGGCAGATAATCTACTCATTCTTGCTGAAATCTCTGTGCTATCCTCCAGATCAACCTGATACCTACCTGAGTCCTTGTAGCTGTCTGTGCGGGACTCACAACAACTACAACTCAGAGGCTATCACATGACAGACAAGACTTCAGTGCTTCACCTTTGGTAAAAATCAGTCATATACCTACTTTTTACTTTGAAATGTTTGAAATATTTTCTTTCTTTCTCTCTCTGTCTGTTTCTCCCCATGCCGCTGTGTGCTCCACCAGTACCTGAATATGCTCTAGCTGTCTGACTGAGAGGAGTTTGTGTTGAAAATGACTTACTTCTTTATGTGGTCATTCTCCTTCATCTTCAATTTGGTCCCCATCCATTTCAGTTTGTCCTCAAGCTCCTTTATCCTGAAACAGAGGATGATCACAAAAGCCTGAAACACATGTAGACATAAAAACACACAAGTGCAAACAAAAAGCACACACTAAAAAGGAGCATGCCTGCAGTCCTTGGCGGCAGTGAGCTCTTCGATTTCCTGTTCTTTCTGTTGCAGCTGGGTTTCTACCTGCAGACAGAACTCCTTAGATGCATGGAGAGCGTCTGTGGCCTGGACCTGAGCCTGTAGATAACCTTCAGCCTCTTTAGACAGCAGCTTCACCTGGCAAGACACACACGCATACATACACAAAAAAACAAATGATGATGATGATGACGATAACATTAGAATCACAATCAGAATCAGCTTTAATGGCCAAGTATGTGTGCACATACAAGGAATTTGAATTTAGGTGCGAGGAACCAGTCATGGAAAGATTGAAGATCAATAAGGAAATCAAATGTAATCTGCTCTCATATTATTTATTTATAAGAACACTACTATAATGAATAACCATAGTAGGCCATGAGTAATTATTCAAGTTGTGTATTTTGAATAACAGACGTTGCATACAGTATATTGTATATACACAAACCAGGTATTTTTGAAAACAACAAAATTATTTTACTATAAAATGTACCGTTTACAGATGTCACCCTTTTTACTGTCCTGTCCTCACCTTGAGATCATGGGATAGCGCTACAGTGCGTATCTCATCCATTTTCAAGTTGAACTCATGTTTCTGTTGTCTGAGCTCACTGTGAAAAGCTGCTTCCATCTCCTGCTGGTTAAAGGAGAGTGATCAGAAAGGTGACATGCTTGATTATATACATCACCAATTCCCTAGCAAAAATAAATCTGCAATATTGGAAGCTAGAATGAGAGATTTATTTTGGTGAAAGGTGAAAGCTACGGGGACCACTGAGTAAATAAGAGGTGATTTACTGCATCTCTGAAACACCTTTAACATCTAATTTTTTCTAGAAACTAAATTTGACTGAATTGACCAAGGTAGGTGAGTGAAAAAAACAGTGAACAATGAGTATAAACAAGTGGCATGTTTTATACAGAGAAATCAGACAGTGTCACGTATTTAATGGATAAAAGTGAATGTGCATGTGTGTTTTACCTGTTTCTGTAGAGTCAACTCTCCTTCCAGTTCTTCTATCTTGGACCGCAACCTACATTTCATCCTTTCATGCTCCTCTATTTGCGTTTGAATTTCACCAGCCATGGAGCTACCATCCACCCACATAAAGGCATACACAGACACACACAGTGCCAGACAAACACACACACAGTGTTACAGTACTGTACCACTGATTTAGTAGGAAAACATCCAATTAAAAAGCTGAAGAGAGCTTAAAGACATGGAGGGAGGGACATGAATGAAGAAATACTTTATACTGATAGTCAGGTTAACTGAACTTTTAAACTCTTTGGAACAAAATCTGCATTAGCCTCAAGAAATGAGAAATGCAAAGCATTGCTGGAAATGCAGAATTGTTAAATAAATAAACCAATTAGAAACTGAACAGCATTACATAAAACAACCATAGACATTGCTAAAAAAAAGCTCATTTTCAATTCTATTGTAGTAAAAAAAAAGCACAATATCTTAAAAGGCATTCATAGTACAAAGTGTTAAGTGCAAATGTTAAAGAAACATTTAAATGTTTTTTGTAGCCTAAAATATGTGTAAGATGTAGTGGCTGATAAAAAAAAACGCATGGGAAAATAAAGGACTAACTACTGCTAAAAATAAAGAAATATGAAATATGTGAATAAGAGTTACCATCATCTGCAGCCTTTTATTTTGAAAATCCAATTCTATTTTGTCTCTTTTGTTTAAAATCATCATCCACCAGAGTGCTTATTGTGAGCTCCTATTACCTGACTGGGACTCACGCTGTGTGTGTGTGTGTGTGTGTGTGTGTGTAAAGAGAGGGCCATTTTGATGTATGGATGATTAATGTATGGATAAAAGTGAAGTGACTGTTGAGAGAGGGAAATCCCAGAAGCATGTGGGTCTAAGTCTAAGAACTATGACTAATAGATTACTAGTCCAGCTGCCCCTACTGAAACTATGTGCTGACCAACTTATTCCAACAGGAGAGAGAGAGGGACGCATGTAAGATTGATACTCATTGACAACAGGTCAATATCTTACACTTGCACAGTGAGGTATTTATTATTGCATTTTGTGTTGAGCCTGGAGTATAAAGTCGATGGACATAGCCCATCCTCCATCATTAACACTTGAGTTTCCCAGGGACCATCAAGGCCTTGGACCTTACCTTAACAGCCTTGTGTATGATCTGGGCAAATTAACTGAGCAAATGAATAATCTAATAACCTATCATTGATCACTTATCTAAGCAGATATTTTTCAAATTAAATTGTAATAGTTGTACGGTAAAATGTTATTTTAACTTTGATGCTTATAATGTGCAAATATAGCAAAAAAAAAGAAGCTCCATTTCATTCATGTCAAAAGGTACAGGTTTTGACCAAAGATGATGGTTTTCTATAGGTACTGTAACTTGGGCACTTTATTTCTTCTTCTTTCACCAAATTCGTTTTTATTCTATTCCATTTCTTATTTTCAAGTGTCATCCCCTTGACTCACCACTTGAGTTTCTCCAGCTGTAACCTGTGTTGAGCAGCACTGCGTCGACTTTTACTGAGCTCCTTCTGCATCTCCTCAGTTTCTCTGTCTCTCTGCTCCACCAGCTTGGCAACCTGCATATGTAGTTGATTCAACTCCTCCTGTCTGTACATGAAAATGATATTTCAGTTGATTGAGACAGCCACTGTGTGTTCTTGGGTTGTTTGTGTTCTCTCTGCCTATACTTTGGATTTAACAGTCAATCTGCCTTAAATTTCTATGTTGAGGTGTAGTTCTGAGTAAATCAACAAAGAAACATAAAAATTAAAATAAAAATGGTATCTAAATATTATAACAGGAAATGTATCAATAACAATCATGTGCAATAATATATATGCACAATATTAATAATAGATTATTACTATTATTAACAATAAGAATAATTATAGTAGCAACAACAATAATGATACATTTGACTTGAAGTGCGTTTCACAGACCCCAGGTACACTTTCCATACAAAAAAGACTTAAACCCAGATAAAAATCTGTTAAATTAATTACAGGCCTCTTACCAAGAAACCAAGAAAATGGTTGGTGTTTTGGTGTGTTTAACTAGTGCAGTTAAAGCCTGTGAAGATTCTCATTCATCCAGGTCATGGTTATCTCAAGGAAATTCAATCGAACACAACTGGACTAGCTCGGTTGACTAGTCCCAGCCTAGTCAAGCGAGCATGAACTGATGAAGCCTCTTGGATGAGAGGTGAAACGTCTTCAAAGACAAATAACCAAGTCCAGTTGCATTCGATTGAATTTCCTTGAGATAGTGCAGTTAAAAAAAACAATCATTTTTTTAGGTACACCTTGTCATGTCAAGATTTCTTTTTTTTTCCTTTTTTGTTATTGATACTTTTAAATTCTTTATTTAGAATCACTTAAATGTATAATAGTATATTGTATGAAAGTTAATCACACAACTTGTATTCAAATTTAAATTTGAAATATATAGGCTTCGACCATAAGTTTAATAGTTTCTAAAATGTATGTGGTTGGAGGCTCAAGTACTATGTTTGACCAGTGGGTCAGGACTGGGTCAGTGAAAGGATGAATGCCCTGTCCTCATGCTAAATCTAGACATCCAGGTCAAATAGGACAGTCAGGGCAAATTTACTCCTGCCCCTGTCTTGTCCAAGTCTAGCATTTCATGTTGTGAGGAGCCTGATTGTCATGTGCTGATGTCGAGCAACTCGTGTTAATATGCCAAGGCATCAGTAACATATCTACATACATGCACATGCACACACACAATCCTGGACACTATGACACTTTGCTCTTCTTTCCCTTTTTGTGTACAATAACTTCATCCTCTGTACAATATTTTAATTTAATATTTTAATTTAATTTAACCACATTCCACAGAAAGCCATATTTATTTATTTATTCATCCCATATCTACTTTATCCTACCTAGAGTTTATTGCTTATTTGCTTATTTTATTTTTTTTAATCCTAATTTAAACTGTGCTGTCTGTTCTTTATTTGTATGCCTATTTTTCTATTTCCTGCTGGGAATTTGAATTTCTCTGAGGGAGTCATCCCAAAGGGATCAGTAAAGTCTAGTCTAAGTCTAGGTCTAAGTCTAAGTCTTGGCAGAGTGGTCAGGTAGGGTCAGCTGTATTAACTCGATATCTCAAGCTGTGTCTAGAACAAGTCCTACCCACTGTATTTGATCCTTTCAGAGTGCAGGTGGAGGCCAGTTATGTGGGTGCCTGATGCAATTTTACTGCATGAAGGGACGGACGTTGCTCCAGGCCTCCAAAAGTTCCTTCTTTAATTTTGTTCACATGCACCTCAGAACACTCACACACTATCTCCATGCACACCACATACTTCACAGTCCACTCACCTCCACTCAGTATGTTTTTGCTATTGTTTTGTATTTAATTTGTTTGTTGCTTTGGTGAATTACGTGTGTAATGGTGTGTCTAATATGTTTGTCACGGTCTTATAAGCCAGGTTGTGACAGTACATACATGTTGTTTCCTCCAATTTGCATGATGGTGAAGTTGGAATAATTGGTCCCTGGCTCCCCCTGTACAGACTGCAGTATACTGAAACAACTCCCATTGGTCTGACCAACACCTTGCATGACAGCTGTGCCACAGTCAGTGTGTGTGTGTGTGTAGAACAATGGGAGGCACAAAACAGAAAGTGCCAGGTTCTGCAAAGGTTGAAAATAAGAAAGAGCCACTTATGAACTGTGCCTCCCACGAATTTGATTGGAGTACATTACATTAACTATACCTGTTGTGCTCCAGAGTCAGAGCCTTGGTGGCTATGGCATCAAATTTCTCCAGCTCTCTGTCTCGCTCATCCAGGATGATCAGGTTAAACTGGAAATCTTCCCTCAGTTGTTGGTAGCATTCTCTAATAAATAAAGCGTCACAAAATAATTCCCTTAAGACTATCATACCAGATGTTCTCCATTCTAAGCTTACCTTACTCATAATCATCAACAGACACAGGGGGGTTTTCCTCCCCTAAACAATCACTGGTTAAGAATTAGGTCGCTATTTAAATGAACTAAATATCTAACAATACTATTGAAGGCTATCGTATTCTTCCTCTTTATGGCTGTCACACTACAGTTCTGATGACAAGTGGCTGTATTAATATTGTTTGTGCCCTGTTGTTTTTGTTGTTCAATTAAAACTCAAGAAAATAAAAATAAAAAAATCAAACAAGTAGGTGCAAAATCTCACCCACTACTCACTACTTCTACTACTCACAGAAAATTACACTTACTGACCTCAAGATGGAACTCTGAAGAGATGTTTTGCAAAATGGCTTAGCCTTAAGTAAAAATTATTTGAGCTTTTAAATCTCAACATTCATCTGCTTCTTTGCTCTGATGCTCTGCTCTAAAAACATTACAACATTTAGGCCAGTTATTCCGAAACGTTGTCAGCATTGTCTCCAGACTTTGCTGATCTAAAATTTTCAATCTATTTTGAAATGTGAAAGGTTTTTATCTTGTAATCTTGTAAAAATGAGTAATTCCCTTTCTTTGGGGGTAAAGTTCCAAGGTTCAAATCACCACAAGGCAATACATGCATATCCTGTCTTCTCATGTGCTCATACTGTGCTGTTCCATTAGAGACATGGACATAAAGCTCAGAAAAGGACAGCCAAGCTATGAAAATTTACACAGACAAAATCATCAAACTATAATGTGCATACAACAATGTGAAAATAATAGATACATATGCAGAAGTCTCAAGACTTTTGTCCATAGTGACAGTAAGAAAAAAAAATCAATGTACATGACAACTACTTCTTTTAAATTACTTGTATGTGTCACTGAAGAACAAATCTGTTCATGCCAGGAGCTCTTGCATGAGGCACAATGTTCTGTGTGTAAGTACATTAACAGCTTTTTTGTCACATATTATGACAGTTTGTGGTGGTATCTTTCAAGTCAGATTGTTTTGTGTGTTTTTAATCAGACCGTAACATATCTGCCTTCATTTTTTCTGCCTCTACCGCAATATAGTAAATGTGAGTGGAATTTAGTTTGTGGCCATTGCAGCATTAAAAATGGCATATAAACATCTCAATAGCTGGTGAAATGAATGAAATATCTATGTGTATTTCCAGATACAATTCCTGGTTACTCTTGATAACACACAAGCCTCTATTGTATTGGTCTGGAGGCAGACATCACTGACACATATTTCAAAACCTGTGCAAATAAAACTATCAAACAAAGCTATCTGCATGGATAGATTCCATTACAAGCAGGTGAGGAAATTTGTTCTTTTGTAACTTGGCTCAACTTGGCTTCAAGAGTTCAAACGTTCAAATTGGTGTCATGACATTAAGAGACCATCTCACTTTACTAGAGGCTTGATTAGTCACTTTTTCCAAACTCAGACAAGTGAGTTGATTTACAGTGATATTAATATTTACACTTTATTACCTCTGTGTCTTTTACATTAAAATACATACAAGAAAATTGAAGTAACAAAAGCCCAGCCAGCCAAAGCACACAGATTCTCACACAGGGATAACCTACATATGAACACAAAGAATAAGAATTCTATTTGTCTATTAAGATGAATTAATTTGAATAAATAGAAAAGACATGGATGAAAACATTTGAAATATTTGAAAGCCTGACATTGAGACTAAGGGATCAATCCAATAAGTGAAAAAAAAATCTACTAATTAGGAGTTAGTGAAAAAACCCAACAACAAGCCATACAGCCATATTAATTCCCTTGTTGGAAACATCAGTCACATTTGGCACAGCAGGAGTTCACGTTTACTGACATTCTGATGAGAGGTGGGTGTAGATGTGGTACCTGAGGGAAAAGTAATCCTCCTGGGCCTTTTTGAGGGAGCTCTCTAATTGCTGAACCTTTGCAGCCTGTAGCTCCTTCCACTCCCGCTCCTTACTGGCCAGCTGGGCCTCCAGGTCTCCCAGTCTACTACTGCTTTCTGACTGCATTGTGGAACTGAGATACACCTAGGAGCCACATCCAAGGGTCATCATGTATCACACCGTAATCATGATAACAGCGATTTTACTTCCTTTACAAATTTCATAATACAAGAGAGAAGAAAACATCAATGCTTGTAAGTGGCTATATGAAAAACCCTTTGTTCTGTTATACCAGCCTGAGGACAGTCTTTAAAAAATATTTACACTTTTAAAAGCAAATCACATATTGGACACAACCACTAAAAAGCAACCTTTTGACGTCAGGGCAACCACTGGTGCAAAGAGGTTTTTATCTTTGCCAACTACTGACACACACACACACACACACACACACACACACGCGCGCGCACACGCACACGCACACACACACACACACACACGCACACACATACACAAACACACACTCACACACACACACACACACACGTACACAAACACACAAACACACACACACACACACACACACACACACCCCAAACGGAGACACATTTAGCTAACCTACCATGTTACAGCTGCATATTAAAGCTTATCGCCACAGTAAACCCGACGTGTAGAGGTCAAAGAATAATAATGTAACTCTTAGCTATTATAATACTTTATCAAGGTAAATCCGACGCCTAATAAAACTTGCCTCGCTCCTTTGTCAGCAAACAGTTTCGATGGTTTCGATGGCAACAGTACGTGTATCAAATAGTTCCCCGGGCCGCTGCAGTGAGCGACGATGGTTCCTGTTCCGGCTGTAGGTTTACTCATGTACCATGTGTCATATGGCTTCTTTTTAATCTAACATTAACGTTAACCTTTCTATCTAGCATTAATATTAACACCAGAAGCAACACTACGCGGTGTGTGTGTGAGTGTCAGTCACTATGGCCAAAAAATGAGACAAGCTGACTGAGCCGGTCACAGTACCTGAGCAGACATTTTTGTCCAGGACATTGAACTGATGAGCTTTTGAAGCCGTATACATTGTGTACGGGCAGAGCATCCTCGGTGTCACGTACGTGATCAGTGACGACCAAATTGGGGGCGGAGTTTGGGAGAGCAGCGGAGTCCCCCCCCACTTCAGGAAAGATGATAAAGACCGAGACAGAAGCGCGCACACGCGCCGCTCAGAGAGGAGGGGACGACACCAGGACAGGTAAGATGAGCGTACTTTTTCTTCTTTCTCCTTCTCTTTGGAAGCAGCCCTTGTGTGTGAGTGTCGTGTTGTTCGGTACAGTAACAGGTGGCCATAAAGGCTGAATGGAGGGCTGATGAACTGATATGTTCATTTTTGTAGAACTGACAACATCAGATCTGTGTCAGAGACAGTATTTAGCTTCCATCCAGTGTCCCGGGATGCTCTGTAAAGACTAACGCCGTCATCCACATCTGTCCATCACATTCACACCACAGAAGGACCAGGAAATTACCACCAAGTGCCGTTTGGCAACTTTATCAAAAGAGGACATTGTCCTGAGTGAGAGAAGCAGGGCTGTGTTTTCTTAAAGCAAACGTCTCCGAGCTCACCCCCCCAGGACCGACACATCACAAGTTTTCAGAGTGGGTGAATTTCACACACAGAGCCGTTCGCTGGTCCCTTTCTTGGTTGTGAGGCTCATGAAGTCCGGGTGAGACCTTCCTGAGTGACGCAGAGCGCGTCGGGCTGTCTACGTGCGCTGCGCGGCATCCCGGAGGCCGATGACGTCAGGATCCCCAACATCACCGGTACTCGGTCCCACACGCGTGACACGAACCGGTTTGTTCTTTAAGTCAACGACGGCCATCCTCCACAGTATGTGTGAGGGGGAGGGACTCGAGGGCGGACCCCCATGCGGATCTGAGGGACTACTTCATAATTCATCTTTGAAATTCGTTTTAAAACCGATCTTAACTTTTCAAGACACATCTGCTGTAGCGACCGTGCAATCTTTATGCAACTTTTTTTTGTTTTGTTTTAAATCGAAGACAAATTCATTCCAAAACTGTATTAAAATGTAAACTCTACTGTGGGATGGGTTTTCACTAAGTAATAGCACCACCAGACTTCATCCATCAAACAAGTTTACAAGGAATTTGTTGATGCTGGCCTGCAGACACAAGACAGCACCAAGAGAAAAATGAGACAAGATGGCTAAAGCAGTGAAAGCCCTCACCCTAAAGCTGGGGGTGGGGTGTGGGGATAATGCCTTGTGGATTGAGTTGAATTTGTCTTTATGGAGACACTATAAATAGGATGTTCATAAAGTAAGTTACAGTCAGGCCAGTGAAGGCTAGACCGTTTTATTGTTGATGTGACTCACACACACAGACACACAATGCAGAATAGCATCCAAGTGCCTGTCATCTGCATATCAGGGATAAGAAATGACCTTAGTGTGATAGCTTTCTAAAATGTGTGTGTGTGTGTGTTTGTGTGTGTGCGTGAAGAATGTCGGTATGTGATTTTGATATGGGTGGTGACACTTAGGGCTCCTGACAGAATGCTGCATGGGTCACACTGGGGTCGTGGAAGGTGTGGATGATGTGGGTAGGCATGTGAGAGGTCTATATGAGGGAGGTGCCAAACTGATGTCACTGGGTCTCTGTGTCTGTATACATGCATTTCCTATATGTTTCTATAACAGTGCCTACTACTTACGACTTATTGCTGCAGTAGTGATTCTTACTATGGCTGTATCTTAAGCGTTTAGGGGCACCTGTGCAGGGTGGAGCAGAATGAGGTGACTGGCAAAGGGCAGGAAACTGAGGCATGTGTTGGTAAGTGGCAAGTTTGTGGAAAATATAGGGTAGTGGAGCAGATTGGTGCAGTCAGACTGCCTGTTATTTCCATTCATTTCTATATGAATCGGGACAGGACACATGCTATGTAGGGGCAGGTGCAAATAGTGGCAGCAGCAGCTAACAGTGGCATTACTGACTTTTCGTGGCAGCTGTTGCTGTCCATGGCAGGTGGAGGATGCAGATATAGAGATATACAGTATAAAAATACTGCCTCTCCCCACTGGATTTCTATCAGTTACAATATTCGAAAAAAAAACTTTCATTCAGTTAATACAGTCATGACATTGAGACACTTCACTACATGGGAAAATGTCACAGTAATGAATACACTATTCAGCTGATGTTATTCACTATTTCTATAAATCCCTTTATTAAACAGAACCAACAGCCATGAAAGTAACAGTAAAAGTGAACTTGTGTTGCCCTCCAAAGCTGAGGCAAAAAAAGGGAAATGGACTAATCATTGGACTAAACAATGATGAAGCACAGATTAAGGTGGTCTTCTAAATAAGCTCCAAGCTTCCAACCAAGGCAAAACACCATCCCAGAAACCACACCAAGAGTTTGAAACTGGGCCCATGTTAGTCCACCCAGGTTTCTGAATATAGTGACAGAGATAAATGAGGAGTCTTGTTCTGTTTAGGCAGTTTGTGTGTTTTCCATGTTTTGTTTGGTACTCTGCTGGTGCTTCTCAGCACACCATAACTTGAAAAAGAATGGAAAAATGTTAATATGACATATAGGTAGCAGACTAGGACTTGGTTTTAAATAGATTTGAACTTATTTTGAACAATAAGCAACAGCTTGTTTCTTTGACTTTGTACATTGTATGCTATGAGTAATTAGCCTTGAAATAAAAGAAATGAAAAGTCAGTCGCAAGCAACATTCTTATGGTAAAATTGTATTTTTCAGAGAAACAAATCAAGAGTTTGTTCGCACGTAAGGGTACAACAAATTTTGCACATTATTTCCTCCAGTGTATGTGAAGATGTTAATTCTGGTCAGATATATAAAGAGAAGACATAGTGTTAGAAGGATTCCATATCAAGCTCTGATATTAGGAATGTGTGCAGCATCTTATGTAAAGTCTGATGTAGGAATTGAGAGAAATAAATCTCTGTGATAAAAAAATATCTACGCAAAAGTACATTTGCACTCTGGCCTGTGATACACGGTAGTCTTAAAAGGAAGACAATTCACTGAGCTGAGTGTCAGACCAAGAGAGTAAATTAAACTTTCCTGAGTTTGTCAATACCATGATGAAATATCCTGTCATGGAAAGTCTGTTACAGTTGAGTGCAATGAAGACAGAATTGCTAAAGACAAAAAAGGCCTTTTCTCTGAAACGATTGAGCAACAACATGTATGAAGTTTTGTGCTAGATAAAATAAAACAAAGGGAACAATATCAAAGTCAAGAAAGTTCTACAAGAAAAATGCCAAGAAGCAACATTATGTTTCTTTTCTTTTTATCTGCCCCTGTCCATTATCTCCATATAGATGGAGTCTATATGTGAATTATTCGTTTATTTAATATTTCATTTATATGTGTGATAAATCTGTGATATCTATAAGAGAAAAAGAACACATAAAACACATGTATATTAAAGATAATTCCTTTTTCACAAAAAGGATCTCTGTCCCTGCTGTTGAGTATATGTAATAATGTATATCCCTAACAGGCAAAGGCACGGGTGTTATAGTCTTTGACTGAGCAATGTAGAACTTAAGGAGGAAGACCAGAAAAGAACATTTAAGATGACATTCATGCAAGAAGAGATAATAATAACAACAAATAATAACTTTCATCAAATTTTAGAATATTATGGTAACAGTAATTAATGTTGATACTAAATTAAATGGTTTATGTAAAAAATACTTTTAAATAAAGACTTGCAATGTATGAGTGACAGCTATGAACTGCTGGGATATACATTAGTGTTAAAAAAGAAGGGTTTCAAATACTGGGGAACTCTGGAGAGCTCTGCTACCCTGGCAGAGATATGAACTAATTTCCTGTCCTGGCTGTGAGCGATTAAAAAAGAACATGTTGTAATAGTGATAATTTTTCAGTTTCACTAAAGCCCCTGGGGTATTTACTGTCTTCTTTGTCACTGTCCTTCGATTATTTTGTCATCCAATTGACCTCTGCCAGTCGACTTGGTGGGTGTTTTGGTGAGGAAGAAAGTATTGTGTAGAGTATGGAGGTTTTTGGATGAGTGGTTCTCGATAGAGCTGCAAGCAGCAATGCCAAAGGTCACACAATTGTGAATTGAAATGTACAGATAGTCTATTTTTGCATGTAGGCAGGTGCATTTATGTATACATGGTATACAGTACCTGTCCACACATTGTCTGCATGTGGGGAGTGTGTGTGTTTGTGCAGAGGAAGAGAAAGGTTCATTCGTCCTGACTAACATTCAACAGTAAATCACCCCCAGCAAATACCATGTTTCTATATTTACATCTTTCACTGAAACACACTCCACACATGGTGTCCTGCACAGCACACATGTTCCACTGCATGGAGTCTTGAAGCACCACTGGTTTGAAGGATAAGCCTGTTTTTTCCCTTTTCTTTACAGCCACTGACCTCAACACACCAGTCAGAGGGCATCATGGGAGGAGCAGTGGTGGACGACGGGCCTTCTGGGGTTAAGGCACCAGACGGTGGCTGGGGTTGGGCTGTGTTGGCAGGCTGCTTTGTCATCACTGGCTTCTCCTATGCTTTCCCAAAGGCCGTAAGTGTCTTCTTTAAGGAGCTGATCCGAGAGTTCGATGTTGGCTACAGTGACACCGCCTGGATCTCATCAATCCTGCTCGCCATGCTGTATGGCACAGGTACAGATGGATAACGCTGTCTGATAGTCATTAACTTGCTAAATACAATACTACACACCTATACTGTGTTCTTAATGACTTCTTCTGTCTTCTTAGGTCCTCTTTGCAGTGTATTGGTCAACAGGTATGGCTGCCGACCAGTTATGATGGTTGGAGGACTCTTTGCCTCACTGGGAATGATTCTGGCCTCTTTTGCCACCAGTATTATACTCATCTACCTCTGCACTGGAGTTATCACAGGTAGAGTAACATTTTTTTACAATATGCAGCAACAATAATGAGGAGACATAACAAAAGGTGTCAACTAAAAAGATACCTACATTTTAGCCGGTTACTGTGAAAGAAATTAAGATCATAAAAACACTTGAAGTGCACATGATAATTATGATGTTTAATTCAAATTTTTATTTATTTATGAATTATAAATGTTAAGTGGCAGTTGCACATATTTACTCTATTTATGGCATGGTCACACCATGATAAGGAGGTGTAATGGGGATAACTGTGAATGTACATTTGAATCTGTAGAAATCAGATGCACTTCTCTACCATATTCATTGTATGGGATATTTGTTTTTACATATACACCCACAATTATCTCCATTAGACCCTCTTATGTGTGCCGTACGAATGGTATTCACTCCACCCATCTAGTTACTTAGTTAGTTAGTAATAAGTAATAAAAATCCAAATAACTGAACAATCAACACAGTAAGGTAGAAATACATTTTTTCAATTGTTGTCTTTATCAGTAACTGTTTTATACAGTAGCATCTGAGCAGGGATTGTACACACAGATTGCATAATTGGAGGAGAAGAGCATGTAGGATTCCAGTGGATTTCCAGTGATTTAATGACATCATTTAAAAAAAGGTGCCAGTGTTAAAACATTAAGAATATCTATCTATCTATCTATCTATCTATCTATCTATCTATCTATACATA
>JAOXYL010000030.1:9924130-9938102 GCA_028564955.1 Terapon puta
TGGGTCCGAGAGGCAGACACAGTGTCAGTGTTTAAGAACAGACTTAAAACCTTCCTTTTTGATAAAGCTTATAGTCAAGGTGGGCACGGGCTCACTCTTATTTTCTCCTCTTTCTCTGCTTCCTTTACTCCAATTTTTATTTAAATTTGCCATGACAAATCACAGACAGTGCAAATTTATATGCTAGTAGTGCAACCTGGAGTCAGCTTTTAAACTACCTAAAGTAGTTAAAGCAGCTAAATTGGTCAAATTAGTTAAAGTGGTTAAGTGAACTCTCTGGTTCTGGTTCTGGTTCTGATTCTGGTTGTGGTCCATCTGTCTGAGGTTCACTGGCCTGGTGGGGACCTGATCTGTGTGGTGGACAGAAGGTGGAGTGGCCTAGAGCTCCATGAGGAAATCTAGAGATGCACCTGGACTCATGGACTAATTTCCATCACCTGTGATACCTTCACACATGGACTAAACCCATGAACTCATTTATCTACACTTAATTAAGACTCATGTTTAACTCCATATATGATGATGATGATGATGTTCTCTGTACATGTGACTAGAGCTGGGCGATAAAACAATAACAATATGTGTCGCAATAGACATGTGGTCGATATCAATAGAAATGCGTTCGATATAACGTTTCGATAGAATGTATTTTTTGGCCCTGGAGAAGATGGATCTCCCCTGTGTTTCCCGACCACGGTTGGGTAACCGAAGCAGGAATGGTTAACACTTGGTTGCATGAGCAAAGGCACTCATCTTCTGGTACCCTAGCAATGTAGGTGGAGTGACAACGAAGAGCCAATCATATAACGGCATGAAGTTTGGTTGCACCATCTCGTTGCCTCGTGATTGGTTTCATTTTCCAGAAGCGGCTTGGTCAAGAATGGAAAGATGAGGCTGCAACGAGCGAGGAAATTGTGGATAAGAACGGAAAGGTCAGCTCGCCAGTATGGGAGTTTTTTGGATTTTACAAATCTGATAGTAGTCAGACAAACGTTGTCTGCAAATTATGCAAGACCGTGGTCCCCACCCCCACCACCACTGGACATTTTTATTTTCTTTTATCAAATTTTATTAAAAAATGTTTTGCACTAAATCCATACATCTGAGAAAGGTTTAGTTTAAAATAAAGATGTTTAAATTAAGTTTTTTTTTCTCCTGGTCCTTATTTTAAATAGTTCATATAATGTTTCAATAATTATCGATATCGACCAATATGAGATCCTTATATTGTGATGCAGATTTCAGCCATATCGCCCGGCCCTACATGTGACATCTATTGCACGTCTGTCTGTCCCAGGGAGAGGGATCCCTCATATGTGGCTCTTCCTCAGGTTTCGTCTTTTTCCCATAAAAGGTTTTTCCTGACCTGGTTCGAGGATCCAGCAGTGTGTTCCAGTCGAACATTATCAAGCCGAGCACTGTCAAGAGTAAAACAAGAGGCTGCTAAAAAACCCTCTACTGAAGAAAATACATTTGGAAAAATGTGTGGAATGGGCTAAACAAAACATGAAAGTCGACTTCCCCAAAGTAATATTCACAGACGAGTGCCGGGCAAACCTAGATGGACCAGATGGGTGGGCATCTGGTTGGATGTCAAATGGCCATGCTGCTCCAGCTCAACTGCGACGTCAACAAGGAGGGGGTGCTGTTATGTTCTGAGCTGTCATTGTTGATGATGAGCTTGTTGATCCTTCCAGGTCCAGGATGGTGTAAAAGTGAATTCTGAGGGGTACTGCACTTTCTTCAAGAAAAATTTCCTTCCATGGTGGGAAAGACAATCAGCTAAAGTGAGGAAGAAACTAGTGTTCATGCCAGTGTTGTTTTTGGCAGCCATTTTAGATTTAGTCTTAGTTTTAGTCTTTTGGACAAGAATGCTTATTCGTTTTAGTCACATTTTAGTCGTTTTTATGTAATAGTTTTAGTTCAGTTTTAGTTGACAAAAACTCAAAAAGGTTTCAGTCTAGTTTTAGTCAGTTTTAGTAGTAAAATACGAAAGTATTAGGTTTTTTTTTCATAGTAGTTAATGCTGCTCAGTACACAGACAGCATTATCAAATGATTCTTACCTTTAGAAGGACTATTCACCGAGCCGAGGCAGCTAGCTTGATGCTAACTGCTGTTAGCCTGACATGCTATCTGAGGCTGTGCTAACATTAGCCAGCACAACAGCCTCCGTCTCCTCTTCACTCAGCTTCTTTTTTTTGTTTTTATCAGCGGTATGCTTTTTAAAAAAAAAAAAAAAAAATCTTTTTTTTAAAATTATACCTGATACTTTCTTTTCTGTGCTATGGAAAACACCTGTTCTCTAAGCCCGCCCACCCTGACCATTAGCCAATCAACACAGAGCATTTCCACTTGCTTAATGCCAATCACTGCTATTTCATTCGATTGGATAATGACTTTTTTCTCCCCATATGACCAATCCGGGTGTGCTGCCCACTGACATTTTCATCGATCTTGTCTCGTCAACGAAAACTCATCAAGTTTTCATCATCAGAGAGCCACGTTTAGCTCGTCACCGTCTCGTTATAGTCATGAAAAAAAAGGGGCGTCAACAAAATAATTTCGTCATCATTGACAAAAACAACAATGGTTCATGCATGACAATGCATCATCACATGCCTCATCTTCTTCCCAAGACTGGTTGTCATCTCAAGGCTTTGACCGTCTCCTCATAAATTGGCCTGCCTGCTCAATTGATCTCAACCCGATTGAGAAATTGTGGTTAATAGAAAGAAATAAAAGAAGATGGTTTTAAAGGAATGGTAAGCAATACAGCTCAAAAGACCAGCTTTGGAAAGCCATACAAGGTGCAGCACACAGTGTCAGCAGAGAAGTCATCAGATACCTAACTAAATCAGTTGACCAGCGAGTTCTGGCCCTCATTGAAAGGAAAGGAGGTTATATTGGACATTTGATATTTGAAATGTTTTATTTTGTATAGAGTTGTAAGTGAAACTGTTTTTCTTTAAATTTGAATACAGTTGTAGAAAATCTTACTTTCAATCAATAAAAGATTTAAAAGGTGCCTAGTTTTTATTTTTATGTTATATGCTCTTGTCACCCATTTGTATAATAATTTGTATAATAACACTGATTTCTGCATTAATTTAAAATACAGCCTACAATACCTTGAAAAACATAGTATTAAACACATTTGAAGAAATTTATTTACTATCTGAAATGACCGTTAACATCATTTTTAAAATATTCACAAATATGCAACTTGCATAATAATTTGGAACGCAGTGTACAATCTTTGTATTTGAACATATTCTTCCCCAGGACTACATTTCACCGCTTTGTTTGAAATTTTGTCCACATATGTAATATCATCTATTAAAGCTAGACAACTTGATGCAAATTAGCTCTGTAGTAGGGCTGGGCAATTAATCAAAAAATATAATGACAGAGACATTTAGAACCTCTAATCAATGTAATCTTACGTATATCGATTACTTCGATTATTACTTTCCCCCCTGGGGGTTAAAAAAAAAAAAAAGTCACGTGACTCCGCCTCCTTCATCTTGTCTGCGTTCACTTAGAGGTACCATGAGTGAAGACAGTAGCAGTTATACACCGAGTTTGAATTAAAATTGAATGTGTGGTGGCGGGCAAATTTCAATATTCGACTTAAAAAAGGAAGATTATGTCTATTGCAGGTCACATATTTAACCAACTCCTAGAGATTTGGTCAAATTGGCTTCAAATTTAAACAGTACAATTTAAATTTTTATTTTTTAATTTTTTTTTGTATATTTGCCGTGGCAAAGTTTGATGTTTTGCCATGAAACAGAAAGCAGCTGCTGCTGGGCTTGTGAATCTAAGAAATTCACAAAACTTTGGCAAGTTCATCAGAAATGGTAAACTCTCACTAGGAATGTTGATGTCATGAATGTGAGTGATAAAATGCCTCCATAGTGCTACCTAAAAAGATTCAAAGGAGCAGCAACCAGTAAATGTGTCATATACTTGTCCAATGCTGCAGTTAGATGCGTTGAGGTAAAAATGTTGTCAACCAGAAAACTACATCAGGGGAAAATTAAGAAAAAATGTGTAGCTGTCTGAACTGCCATTGGGCAGGTTCTTTAGCTTCAGCTCAAACTTCACTTTTCAGAGCAAGATGATTACAGAGGGGTTCATTTCAGCTCATTTAGACCCAGATTAGAAAAGCTGTGAAGGTAAAAATTCATAACATTATATATTTTGGGAGAAAAGTACAGTGCCTATACGTGGCATGCACGAAATCATCAAGTTTAGAACCTTTTTACTGATATCGTGTACGTGGTGTCAAATTCCATTCATTTAATAAACGATGATGGATGGAATCATGGCTTTGTTTCAAGTTAACTTAATAAGCAATTCAAAATAAATATATGTGCAGAAGAATGACTGTAAAAAAAATAAATGCCTTGTTGTCAAGCCTCAATACACATCTGCACTTGTGTCATAAAATGGAATTTAAAAAACGCTTAATTTGTTAACTGCAATGCTATCTAATTAAATATCGATTAAAATTTCTTGATGGTGACAACCCCAGGGCTTTCCTATCTGTCTTTCAATGTCATGATGGTAAAGGACAGAAAATCTTCTGTTTCAGAAGTTTTTTTTAGTTTGCCCTGGAACTTGTTCTTGTAAGCTAGATGCCAAATATTGGGCAAGCTGCTGCTCCATCCCTTAGTGTCTGTGTCCTGAAAGATACATGGTACATCTTTAAATGATAGAATAGGTGAAAATGACATAAATAGAGATTTTGTGCCTGAATGGCCTGGTGAGTAGGCCGCTGGCCTACAGTGGTAGGATAGTGTAAGAACCTCTTTCGCTTCAGTCTTTTTTTGGTCCAGTCTAGGCTAACATCGTAAGCAGCCCACAATACCAGTTGAACTGACTTTTAGCAGCTTAAGCAGTCACACAGAACACAACAGGTAGGAGATTAGCATGGTTTGGGTTTAGTAGTCAGCATTAAAACATTACAAACTAACCACATATGTAGACCATTTCAGGATTCAGATGATTCTACAAATTAATGAATGTTGGATGTGTATTTCTTAAACTTCTCCATCGTCAAATTGGAATATTATAGTAATCACACAAACACACACACATTATAATACTATACTAACATCACACTATTTAACTTAAATTACTTTTATTTAATGTTATAATTTTACACTGATATGCCCATACTTAAAGATAGCGCAGCTGCTTCCCTCCAAAGAGCAACATGTTTTAATTTACATTCCTTTTAGTCATTGTTAAATGGTAAAAAGTTGGGTTTTTCATTTGACCTGTAAATTATCTCCAGCAGAACCTCCTTTAAATCAAGAGACTTAATATTGGCAGCTCTGTCATCATCTTGCTTCAAAAGCAAGATCCAAGGTCTCATATCAGCTGAAACAAAAGAACCTGCCCAGTAGCAGTGAGGTTCAGACAGCCAAGCTCCATCACCATGTTTTTTTTTTTTCGCGACATTGGAAACATGTTGCCTTTCAAACATTAGCCAAGCTCTCATACACACATAGCCCAAATTTAACCCACATTTACGAAAAACTGGTAAAAGAATGACAATTCATACTCTTCTATTTTGTTAATAACAGATGTTGAGAGTAACAAAATGGACTGTTAGGTCTACTGCCTGTCCATTCTGGTGCCATTAGCCATTGAATGAACCACAGTTCAATAAGATGACTTACTGAAAAAAAAAAAAATTCTGTCAAAGTTTCAGATGGCTCCAAATCAAAAGCTATTTTGCTGAGCTAACTGATGCCAGTGTGTTTATGTGAAAACAAAGTGTTTCTGTAATTTTGCCATGGCTATGAACAATGGATACCTATTACACATCAAATGAGTCAACTAGCTGAAACAATCTTAGGACACTGAAAAGGAGTGGTAGGCTGGGCTGTAATGGGAACACTTTTTCTTCATCATGCCTCAGGTCTGAGGACAAGACAAAAAAACATTGTGATCTGTCGTCCATCATCTGTACAAACTGAATTAGCAGGCTGACAGCAGGGATTGAGCTATGTTACGTTACTCATTCATTTAGTCGTTTATCCATTTCACCCTGTCTACCATCAGCTTTGATTAACTCTGAGTAGCAATATGACACTCTTGACTGTTGTCGGATGTATTTTGAGGGGCGGCCCGACTCGGACCGTGTATCGTTTAGCTACTAGGACACATCTGCAGACTCGGCTGGATGTGCCGATGCTCTACGTTGTTGCATTCTAAGAGTCATTTTGTTGGTCAGCAGTAGTTTGATGTTTTCGCTGAATTGGTGCAACACATGGTAAGTTTATCGAGGTAATGATCTCCATTCTCTGAAACACCAGCAATGTTACAAACAGGTCGATACAGTTTCATCTCACCCCTCGGATCACCTGCTAGCATTAGTGTAGGTGAACTTAGCAGCACAGAGGTAAGGAAAAGTAACTACTGGTCTGCTGCGGTACGCTGCTGTTACAACAAACATGACATGAACCAGGTATAGTTTGGACTTCGAAATGTTCAAATGGTTGCTCTTATCAATCAGGGAACAAAGGATATACATTGGATTTGTTAACATGTGTGTAATTTTGATGAACCATTTCACTTACCTAAATAGATGTCTCCGAAAGATCCACTTCCGATTTTTCTGCCGAGTCTGTATCGGTTCCCCACTCTCAGCTCCATGTCGCCGTTAGCTAGCGCCAAGTCCGGTCGCTGGCTGGAACCTTGGTACTTACAGCCGTTTTCCCCTAAATGTCTTTCAGCCTTATTTACGTTACCTCGGTTAAAACACCACGTTCCTCAACTGGTTTATAACATCCGTAACTCACATTCCCTCGTTCCCCAGAATCCCAGTTCCTTCGCTAACAACACAAATATCACCATCCCTTTTTAATGCCTCTGAGGAACGCTGACCTTTAATATCGATATCGTCCGATAGTGTGACTCGATTAGGTTATGCTCTCCGTACTTTGAGGGTTATCGCTGCCCATAAACATAAGGATGGAGACGGATTTCGCTGACAGAATTGACATCTAGTCGTACGTAGTTTTACGCCATTGTCGGATTTTCCTTCATCGTGAGAGCTGTCATTCTCTACTGACGTCACTTCCCCTAGCAACGACAGGCAAACTGAAAAAAGCGAAGCGGCATCCGGCTGTATGCTGTCTTTGTAAAGAGAAAAGCCGGGTATTAAAAATGTTATATACATACAATTACATCACACACACCTTCCATATTTGGATGGTCATTAGTATAACTACATACAGTATTTCACTTGTACTCACAGATTTGGGCCACTGTGCACATGAATACTATGCCATGACCCAACACAATAGCCTACCATAGTCTTCTGCTTGGAGAATTTTAGATCATATATTATACATTGCAGCTGTATAATACAATACAATTCAAACATATTTTTGGAATGGTAATAAATTAGTGATAAAAATTGTATTAAAACCAAGTCCCCTCTTACAAAATACAAATAAAAGCCTATTAGATTTGAGACATTTGAGAAATCATCCAGGAATAATGACTGCTGTCACATGCATGGTTCACCCAAACAAGATGAAACCTTTCTAGGACCCCAGTTACAAATGTGCATGTTTGGGCTATGTCTTGTTCTCATATGAATACAGCAACAAGTGTGTATTGTTTTGTATATTTCATCATATAGTGAATTTACACAGGAATAAAGATTCTGTAATAGCTCATATCCAAGTAAGGTCAGCTCTTGCTCTATACCCACACCCACCAATGTGAGTTTAGATTTTTCTCATTGGCCATTTAGGGAGTGGCCAAACTGATTTTTCTCATTGGCTGCCTGTGGGCCAATCATCACAGTGCTCAGACTTCTCACATGGCAGACCTGTTGCTCTTCAGATTGAGTAACCACTGGCACATGTAGACCAATGCTCAGTATAGGAACAATGTCTGTGACTGCACAGTCTGCACTATCATAGACAAAAAAACAATCTAAGCATATTAGCATGTTGTCTGCAGTGTTGACCACTCATAAAAAAACAATTAGCCATTTTATGCAATTAATTGATGAGTTTTGATGACTGGAAGGGAAAATGAATGTGGTTCTGAAGGATGAATAATGATCTTTTCCTTTTGTGTATTTCAAAATGGATATCCCTTCCTTTCCATCTAAAACATAAAGAGATGACAAGACATTAGTTGTAAATATGACAGAGAATGTGTTTGAAACCCTGTGACAGACACAGTGAGTGTTGTGTTGCTTAATTTAATGTGGACATGTCCGAGTAAAAACTGCAGGCCCGAAATGTATGCTTACATCCCAGTAACTTTGCTTTTTAAAAACATTGAATATCAAGCCCTTCACATTTTAGGAAAAAATACTTTTAACTGGTTGGAGAGATATTAAAGTTGTGCTACTGTATCAGATCAGTATCCACATATGTGCATGACAGAACACAAAGTGCACCTCACTATAGGATGCCTGGTGACATCCTAAAATCTAGTATTGTGAATGGAAAATAATGCAGTGACATACATTTTTTATTTTTACCTTTCAGATTTCTCTGGAAAAGAGTGACTGATAAACTACTACTTGCTTAGGGTGGTTCTTAGGGAGGTTCTTTTGATTTGTGTGTGGACGGTGAACTTAAAGGCAGCAGGTGGAGCTAGAGGAGTCTGATTTTTATCACAGATTATCTGACTTATCTCCTACTTTCATGACATAATAACAGGTTTTGTTCCTTCAACTTTAAGCTGAGGTAAGAATCTTTAAATTGTAAAAGTTTTAGAGTAAGTAAAAGCAGTACTTAGTGTGCAAACATGTTATTATTAAAAAGCCTGTAGATGGCCATACACATGACAGTGCAGGATAATAACTGAATTCATAGATAACAGTAACAGAGATTTAGCAGCTGAAACTAGATCATTCAGGAATCTTTTTCAATAAAAATCCTCTCATAACAAAGACCTGACCAGAGACACATTCGTCTATGAACTCTTTAGCTCTTGGTCTCAAAGCAAATGGTGACATCTAGTGGATATTTGGAGATAGAGCACTAAATTGGTGATGGGCTTCAAAATCTCTGCCTGACAATGTTCTTAGTGAGATACAGCTATAATCATAAAGTTATGTAAATGTGAGACTTTGTCAAATGCGAGTTGGCAATGTATGGTGAAAATTTATGATTGATGTTAAATAATAAGAGGTGTGGAGTTATAACCAATTCAAATATGAGGAGGACATTTTATTTTTATGGGCAAAATATAATGGAAAATTGTAGTTAGAAATAAATATAAATAATCTAAATATAAATATAAAAAAGAACTATATCCTATGGCAGTAGAAACAGAATTGACACCAGAGACAGGTTAATGATATGCAGCAGTGATGCGCCAATAAATGACACATGACTGCAAGCATTACAGTTTCTGAGAAGGCAGAAGGGAGCCTGAAAACATTAGGGTACATTAAAACCCCTTCTGACATATTCACAGCACTCACTATCAATATAAAACTGGTTTATCTGGAGGTTTAATTCCAGGTTCTTGAATTTTGGAAGAAGCCCAGAGAGAACAATGGTGTTGAGTGCTTTAAATTCTCTACTACCTTTAAAAAGTATTTAAAACCTTAAAGGCAATCATCACCAACATCAAAAGTTAAAGTTTGCTAGGACCAAAATTACCACAGAACATGGTAGTTCTAAGATTCTATTGCTAATACACTGTAAATGCTAACAAACTGATAAACACTACTTTTAATTAAGGAAGTAGTAATTTGGGGTTGGAAAACATGCTTAACTTTGTTCCATTGTCAGAGCATAGCTCCCTAACTTGTCTTCTTCTGGTGATAAAACATCTGAGTGCATTAATAAAAGAGTTGGTGTCCAATAATGATATGACTTCAATGTGTACTGCTCTGATGGCGAGGCAAGTAAATAGAACACCATATCTCTTTGCTCATGCTCCTTCTATTCTTAACCTCAAAGGGTCTGAAGCAGGGTCCCACACGGGTAAATGGTGGTTCATCTGGGATGATTCTTTCATGAGGCAAGTCTGCCATCTGCTGGTAAACTGGCAGAGCAGTCAGGCGGCGACAGGTAATACACCTAGCTAGCACTAGGTGTATTATGGCTGAACCCACACCAGTTATCCAGTATCTCTCAACTTGTCCCACTTCCTGATGTACATGTCTAAGTAAAAGCTCTGAGATGTGAAGGTCTTTCGCTAGAATCACAGGATGTTTCTCTTTCACAGGCATAGACAATCTACTGAGCCGATCACCAACTCTGAGGATACCATCTTGCAGCTGTGGACAGAGCTAATGAAGGTTACTGGATTTCGTAAGAGACTGTCCTCTCCCCAGACTGCTTAGCTCTTCAGGGAATCTACGTCTCTGGCAGAACTTGATGATGGTGAGCTCAGCCTGGTCCAGGGGCCTCATTTATAAAACTGTGTAGGATTTGCATCAAAAGGTGGTGTACGAACGAAAGACAGAACATGGGTACGCAGAAAAATATTCTGCTTTACACTGCTTTCCCTTTATAAATCACAACCAACTCTAACTGTGGCGCAACTTTTGCGGGCGTCATGCCACGCCCATAATCGCATATAAATAGACAATGAAACGCCCCTAATTAATATTCATTCTACCTGACAGCATGATGATCCAAATGGTGACATGAAGACAGAGAGAATAAGATAAGAAAATGTGTGAAATAGAGGATCTTATTTGGGAGATCGACACTAGAAAGATAACTGCTGATGATCACAAAGTGACATTTTAAATGTTAAAAATGTCTCAGAATGGCAACATGTGGAGGACGCTGTTCATGCTGCTGCCTCTGAAGATCGGCTGAAATAAAGAAGTCCCACATCAGCGTGGATAGGCGGGGTCAGAGCACAGCGGGGGTCACCTCCCGTTATTAAACAAGGGGACACAAATCACGTCAGCTACCCGAGTCATCTGTGCATCTGCGCCCTCTGTCTCTGTCACTGCTCCATTTAAGAAAGACTCCTAGTAATCCCTGCCTGGTTTTAAATGAGGATATTAAAGGCATTCTTCTTTTTCGTTCTTCACACGTATGTTAAAAAGGGGGGACTCATTGATAAAAACAGTTTTAGTCTCTGAGTGTTCAGCGAGGTTTTGCTGCTGCAGCCAAGCATCCTCACTGATGCAAAGAGACGCACTCGGCTCCATCAACGAAGGCACTCAGGAATTTAGGGAGAAAATAAAAATGTGTTGAAGACATGAGCTCTACTTACTTACTTATTTATTAATTATGTCTCATCACGTCCAGACTCTGTGCAGCGTTCAGCTCAGATGGGACAGGGGTCGCTCAGAGCCACACCACCACCAGCATCAGGGGAAAGTCACATCATGAAGCACAGCAGTCTTGTATGACAGTGCATCAAACTACACACTCAGATCTTATGCAGTAACTGATATCGCTGTTCATATTAATGCTCCTAAATCCTGTTTTTACTGATGATTTTTTCAGTGTCAAATGGCTTTTATTGTTTATGAATGAACTCTTCATATACAATACGTGAACGGGAATATTTCAGTTTCCTTTACATAACAGGAGCAGTTTCACATTGTTTTCTGTTTTTCATCCTTTTACTGACGGTCGCAGTTTCTCATTTGTCCACATTATGTGCGTACGCATGGGTCAGAGTGTGCGTGGAGGACCGCACATTCTCCGCCAAGTTTGTTTTTATAAATCACAAAAGTTAAGTAGAAACTGGTGCATGCCTTCTTTTGTGCGTATGTATCGTTTATAAATGAGGCTCCAGGTCTTCTACTGTGTGACTCCTGTGCACCGCTGTCTTCTTAAAATCCGTCATCTCTCTTTCCACGGAGGATGCCTGTCGTTCCTTGTTGATGTCAGACTGTGCAAAGGTCAGGTGTAACTGTTTTTCTCTTCTTTGCACAGGACATGAGCCAGTTTTTAATCTTCAAGAGCCATACCACTGATTTCCTTAAACTTGTCGAGGAGGAAAAGTACTCAATCAAAAGACTTACAGGTTCCTCCCTGGCCTGGACACCATTCACTGCGACTCTTTTGACCTCAGGGTCGCCAAGAGAAAGATGATTGAGGTCTTCCTGGTTGACAGGCCATTCACTCTCAGACTGCAAAAGAAAGCGAGCACCCATGTAATATCTGCAATAAATGCGTCAACTTTCACGCCTTTAGAGGCTATATCTGCGGGGTTGCTACTGGTGTCCACATACCTCCATTGTGCAGAACACAAAACCTTGATGATTTGTGAGACCTGGTTTGCAACGAAGACTTTGAACCGTGAAGTCTCATTCCTGATGTATTTCAGTACAGATATGCTGCACAGTGTCATCCCAGCCTATCCCCCTCCTGCACAGGTCTCTCAGAATCTTCTTCGCTGTTAAAACTACAGGGCTCAGCATTCCAAGGGGATCATAGATGGAGCTGACAGTTGAGAGAATTCCTCTTCTGGTAAGTGGTCTATCTTTCAGTATAATCTTGAACTTAAAGGAGTCTGATTTGATGCTCCATTCCACACCGAGCACTCTCTCTACAGGTAACTTGTCCAGTTCCATGTCCAACCTTTCAATGCCCTTTGCTTGGTAATTCTCTGGGGTGGCTTTCAGCACTCCAGGCCTATTACTCATCCACTTTGCCAGAGAAAATCCATCCTTAGAGCACAAAGAGACCAGGTTCCTGTAAAGCAACAGTGCTTCCTTCTCTGTGGCCACTGACACAAGACAATCATCCGCATAAAAGCAATGCAATAATTTATCCACCACTTCCTCACTATAGAGATGCCCGTAGTCCTCTGCACACTTTCTAAGAGCGAAAATTGGCGCAACTGGGAAATGATATAGCCCCAAACAAATGCACTCTCATCCGGTGCTCAGTGGGTAGTTGTTTCACATCTCCTCTAGGCCACCAGAGGAATCTAAGGAGGTCTCTGTCATTATGACGGACCTGTACCTGGTGCAACATGAATTCAATGTCAGCCATGATCACAACTGGTTCTCTCCTAAATTGGGTCACCACTCCAATAAGAGAGTTGGTAAGATCAGGGCCCTGAAGAAGTTGAGCATTAAGTGATTTTCCATGATATCTTGCTCCACAGTCAAACACAACTCTTATCTTTCCTTTGGTGGGATGATGAACTCTGTGGTGTGGTATGTACTAAACCCTTTTATCTCTGCAGTCCAGCTCCTCCTCAGGCACCTTCTCAGCATAGCCTTTAGCCAGCTGGTAATTTATAAACTTGTTGTATTCGATGTGAAACGTTAAGTCCCTCTGAAACTTTCTCTTCAAACAATACAAGCACTGCTCAACAATACTGAGCTGGTGATGAACTCCAGGAACCTTTGATTTTCTTTTGACATTGCAGGCTGCTCATCAATGCTGCTTTCGGGCAAGTTATTCTTAAACTGTTGCTGCCAGAGGTCATCTAGGTTCACGACTGAAACTGTTCACAGTTATTTGTGGATTCTCCCAGTCCGTGGTCTCTCCATTGTTTCCAGCATATGGTCCATCATTCACATCCAGTGGTTCCAGTGCTTTAGGAACATGGGTTCCTATAAGTAGCTCTATTCCTGCATCCATGGCAAGTGAACATGTTTCCGATTTGACCATTGCTCAGATCAGTAGGGATATTTCCTCTGTGCACAGACACAGAGTCTTGTGTGTACACTCTTAACAGCTCCAAAAAATTGTTCCCCCCAGTGCTGCAACCTCCAGCCCTGACACGATATTACTGCTTCCAACTTTCTCCAGGCCCATGGTTCAAAGGAGAATGCACCCCTTCCTCCCTGTGAGGTGGAGCCTTTGTATTATGTATGTTGTTGATGTCACGTCTCGTCAAGTTTGTTGAAGTCTCGTCTATCTGTTTCCGGTTTTGTATCTGTTCTGGCATGTCTTTTATTTTGAAACACTAACTATCCTCTCGTTTCAGGTGTCTTTACTTCCGCCCTTTGTGTGTGTTCCCGCCGGTGTGATTGTCTGCCCCGC
>JAOXYL010000030.1:9938202-9950701 GCA_028564955.1 Terapon puta
ACAGATTGTAAAGCCCTTTGAGGCAAACGTGTTTTGTGAACTTGGGCTATATAAATAAAGTTTGATTTGATTTGATATTAGGTTTTCAGCGCAAAACACCACAGTTTTATTGACAACTATTGTTCCTTTGTTAGATTTAACCTGGACCGGAACAATTGGCAGTTTGCAGTCCTGATCTTCAGCCCCTGTAAGACCACTCAGTGTGGTGTCAATATGCAGCTCTGACCTTTTCTCCGTCTGCTCAGAATTATTAACGAGCTCCTTGTGAAGTACAGTGGGATGTTTAAGGCTACACCTTGAGCAGGAAATCATTTTCTGGCAATTCTTACTGATGTGTCCTGTACATAAGCAGCCAAAACAGATGTCATTTTCCTTTAAGAATCCTATTTTCCTCTCATGCGGCATTAATCCCATATGTACGCATACATCTAATGCGTACTCTCTTCCACAGCAGATGCATGCTTTCTTTCCCGATTGTTTAATTTCCTTTCCTTTTTCTTGCAGACTGATGTTTGTTCTCCACTGTGCCTACAGTGGTAGCAAAACAGCTCCCTTTGTTTCCAGGACAAAACTGTGGCTTGAGTTTATTTGGTCCTCTATTTATAGTTATTGCTTTAGAGTCTTGTATGTTGCCAAAGACTGGATCCATCATAATTGTGCCTTTCAATGAAATCAGTAATATCTGTAAACTTAGCTCTCCAGTTGTGTTGTTCCTGCAGCTCACAGGCACGGTTTCTCCATTTGTCTCTGAGTTTGTGGGGAAGTTTTTTTTTTAAATGATGCTTAATATGTTGAAAAGCATATCCATATCCCAAATATACTGCACATCTTCCATGGTGTTACAGAAAGCTCTAAAGAAGAGGCTATAGTTCTGTAGAACCTTCACGTCCTCTGCTTTAATTGGAGGCCATGGGAGGTTTTTGTCCATGCAAGCAGAGGTGATCTTTTGTTAATTCCCAAACTGCTCCTTTAAGAAAGTTTTTGCTTTTACATATTCTTGTTCTAGATTCAAGTGTTGACAGCTTCTCACAAGCTCTTTAGCATGGCCTTTTGTGTGTTGTTCCAAAAAATATAAACGATCACAGCTGTTAGTTGTGTTCCTCTCAACTCCATTCTCAAAGACTTTAATGAATGTATAATAATTCAATGGATCACCACCATAAACTGGGATCTCTCTTTGGTAGGGCTGAGAGGCATTGCTGTTGCAATTAGCAATGTTGTAATTTCGTCTTGTTTTCTCATGATGCCAAGAACATTATTTCTGCTTTCCAGATCCAATGTGTTAAATACAGGTTGTCCATGTGAATCTTGGGTGTTGGATGGGTTCATATGAAATTGCATCTGGTTTTGTTCATATGAAGTTGTATTTGTCTTCATGTTTGTTTCAGCTTGTTTAGGAATATATTATTCTGCATTGATGTTGAGTACCTGCTTAGATTGTGCCTTTTCAAAATATGATTTAATTCTGTGCTTGTGCTTTTGATTTTAAGAATTTTAAGTTTTGGTTTGTTTTCTGCAATTTCCGTGTTCATTTGAAGCTCTTCTTTCCTTTTGCGCAGGCGTTGCTCCTCTTCCTCCAAAGCATGCCTTTCCTTTGTGCCTCATAGATAAGGCTGCCAACTCAGCTTCACCACCCACCCACCCACCTTCAAACGTGCAGATGAAGTTGAAGAGCATTCTGACTGAGATGTTTTGTTGTTTTCAATATTTGAAACACTGTACCTTAGGTTGATGTCATCCCCATTCAATTTTTGAGTACTCTTTTGAAATGTATTGCTGTAGCTTATGACGGTTGAAAACCATTCCCCTTGTTTAATGAATTCGTCCTCAGGCAGTAGAGACAGCAGTTCACAGTGTGTGGTTGTGGCATGTTCGCATAATGTATTTAAATTCCCCAAACATTGATTCACCTAAGGCACATTTTTCCTTTGTTTCATGAGCTCTTACACTCTTGGTATCAAGCTTTTAATTTCATCAACAGCATGTTTGCGTTCCTTTTGCAGTTTTTTAGTTTTATTCATCAAAGCCTTTACAGTAAGTTTTCTCTCCCTTTTCCCAGACACCACATCAGAGCAAGAGGTAGCGTCATTTGTTTGACTTATCTTAACCCCTTTTCATTCATTTTTCAGTGAACCATGGCATTTAAATTCATCCACAATGCACAATCCGCATATGGCAATGGTCAATATAACAATAAAAATAACAATGTAACAATATTGGTGCGATCCGGATTCACTCTCCACACACGTACATGCACAGGTAAGCTTACCTGTCCTCCATGACGGATGTATGGTGTGGCACTTTGTCTTACTTTTGCTTGGCACCGCTGCACTTACTGGGCGTCTAATTCATTCCTTTGCACTGCCAGCGATCACTTTCGTTGATGCCTATCCCAATTTCCATTTGGGGCGAGTGGCGCGTACACCCTGGACTGGTCACCAGTCAGTCACAGGGCTGACATGGATAGACAGACAGCCACTCACACTCACATTTACAGTGAACCATAGCAATTTAGGGTCACCAATTAACCTAACCTACATGTCTTTGGATTGTGGGAGGAAGCTGGAGTACCCAGCGAGAACCCACATAGGCACAGGGGGAACATGCACTGAACTTGCTGTTAGGCCAACTATAGTCAACGAAGATGCTCAGCAGGAGGGTCTAAATGCAGTGCACCTCCAGCCCATCTCCACTGCCATCATACTCGAGGGAAGTACTGTCATGGACAATGTTAGAGACTTTCCTCAGGCAGTCTGCCTCATATTTGGGCTTACAAAACACTTCTTCTAAAACTGCTTACTTTGAAAAACAAACTACTGAGGTCGGCCATTTGATGCAATGTAAATACTTTTTCACTTGTTTGTCCTGGATGTCCCAGCATTGCCTGCACGAGAGCACAGAAAATTGACTTACCCCAACCTTTCTGGCTGGAGAAACTTAATAAAATAGAGTGGTAAGTGTAACCTATTATTTCTTTACTGAATGTGTGTGCTTTTGTAAAGATAATGCCAGCACAAGACAGGAATAACGAGAAATGTTTGTTTTTGATATGCATTTGTCATTTTGTTTCAGGTTGTTACTTTACTCCTTAAAAAGTATATGCACCCAACATCAGCTAGAGCACTTAGAATGATCTCTTCAGAAAGAGTGTCTGAAAGAGATTTGTTCTTATAATGTTCTTTCTTGTAACTATTTCAGGAATATATTTTATTGTTGTGCATTTTTGTAGAGAGAGGAGATCTTTGATATTATTTCTTGTCCAACACCGGTATATGTTCCAAGTCAGTAACTGTTTTAGTTTAATTGTTTAAGCTAATGTTTTATTCAGAAAATGTAGTGGAGACTCAAAACTGACTTGTTCGACTGATAAGTTGTAGTTTTCTGTCTTTACATTACTGGACAAGTGGATTGTTCTCTGCCTCATATGTTGATCTCTGTTGACTGTTGCAGCTATGCACACCTGGATTAAATAATTTGACAAATAATGTAAGACATAAATTAAAGAAGCTGGTTTGATTTCAGGAGGTAATGAAGTTTGGGAAATGTACAATAAAAATGCAATACAAATTAAAATATATCATCAAATGTTAAGTAGGTTTGAGCCAATGTCTCCTGTTTCTTTGTACCCCCCAAGTACAATGACAATAAAGACTATTCTATGAAATGCATTGTTAAGCGTAAAATAAATTTTTAGAGTTAATAAATTAAGTGTTCTCCATTCATTCATTTGGGGGGTCATTACTATTAGATTATGTGTTTTTAATTTAATTAGCATGTTCCTGTTGTAATGTGTATTGTAGAATTAGAAGTCAAGAAGTCAAGAAAACTAAGTTGACCTGATTATGATGGATGAGAAACACTAAAGCAAATTAAGCTCAAATCACTTCAGTACTGGAGGCTCTCAATAAATAAGTTACTGTCATCTAATTAATTCAACTTCATTTGAGTATTGCAAACTCAAAATAAACAAGTTACTACAATAAAATTATTTAAGTTGAGTACTGCACACTCACAGTAATTAAGAAAAAAATCCAATTAATCTGAGTCAACATAAATTACCTTTTTTAAGGCAACACGTTTGCATATTTTTTATATTTAATTTCAATATTTATTTTTTGCAAATTTCCTCAATGTCATCGTATACAATTGCATTAACATCCTGCATATCCTATTGCATTTTTTCAGAAAAATGTGCCGCATAATCAAGGATTTTTGCCCACATCAATAACAAAAAAACTCCAAAACTAAAGTGCTCTAAAAATGGAGGTAAACTTGTAAGAAACAGAGTGACTCATTCAAATGTTCTTGTCAATCAATAATGGGTAGAAAATGCATGCGGTAATGCTGGAAACTACAGAAGAGAATTAGGGCCACTGAAGAAGTCTATAAGAAGTCTGACTTTAATCTCAGAATTCTGACTTTATTCTCAGAACTATGGGTACCTGTAAGGCAGGGACTCCAAAGAGATGGTGTTGGTGTGGAGATAAGGAGGAGAGCCAAGCTGTTTTTAAGATTCAAGAGACTTTATTGTCATCATGTTTTCACATGACGAAATTAAAATTAATGACCTCCAGCTTCAAACAATAAATAAATGTAATATATATGTTCAGTGGTCCCTCGCTATAACGTGGTTCACCTTTCGCGAACTCGCTGTTTCGCAGATTTTTTTTGTAGTGCAATTCTTCATGCTTTTTTTTCTTTCTTTTTTTTTTTTTTTACAGCGCATTATGTTCTGCGTCCTGATTGGCTATGGGACTGTAGACCATTGTCAATCAGTCTCCTCCGTGCCGTGTCTCCTGTACAGTACAGAAAGGGTTCAGCTCGCCAAATTTACAGAAATCTTTGATCACTGGCTGAAAACAGGTTTTGATCTTTGGTTTCATTCTATAATACTGGACTTTGAGAGTCTTTTAACAAGAGAGAAAGGAGAGGAAATGTTAAGGCCTGTCTGAGAAAAGTGTTTAAAGTGTGTAGTGAGGGGTTTTACTATGGAAGAGGATTAGGGAAACTAAAAAAAAAAAAAGAATTCTGACTTTTTTCTCACAATTCTGACTTTTTTTTCAGAATCTCAGAATTCTTACACCCCCCAAAATCTTTTTTATTTAATTTTTTTTTTTTTAAGTGGCCCTAATCCTCTTCCGTAGGAAACAGAACTAAACCCAGGTGCATAACTTCAGAAGCTGCAGAGTAAGGTGAATGTCCAGACTTTTTTAATTAAAAAAAAAAACAGCTTTGATCATAAGTGGGCACCAAGTCTCACTGATGAAAACAGTGATGCACAGTCCTTACTGAATGCAATGGCTTGATCTTGGATGCATTGAAGCCAGGTCTCTGTAAGGATGTGAGCACTATTGTTGCTTTTTCAAAACACAAGATAGTATTTTGTCTGCATATCTGTTAGCTAAATGTGTTGTAGTCTTTAATAAGTAACAACACATCTATTCTGTCAGAATAAATTTATGATCAGCAGTATTAAATAACCAAAAACTTACTAAGCAATGTTCAACATTGTATGTCAAAGTGCACGTTGTCTAATGTATGCCATTGTTCAATAATATTGTTTTTTTTAGTTATTCACAACCTCACAAACTTCACTATATTGCATTGCAATATTCAATATTGTATTGTATTGAAATAAAGTCACTAAGCACTAACTACAGAACTATATTTTTATGTTGTATAAAACAGTTACAATAACAGGCCTACTACAGAATACAACAAACTATCTGCAATTGTCTTCAACAAACAAACTATATCTTAAAGAAATATTGTAAAATTGGGTGATTGTTTGTCAACAGAATCCTATCATGCAATGATTTACTTTATAAAGGCTTGACTGTTTGCATCTCAACCCTCATACATGATAGTAATATACTCCACTGTTTTTTTTAAGTTAATAGGATATTTTTCTTCCCAGAGCCTATTTAAATGTTATATATACAATCTTGTATTTACCGCTCCGCTCAGTCAGAATTAAAAGTTATTTTGATCAATTTTGTTTTGTTTAACCTTTATCAGTTCTATTGTTTTTTGTTTTTTTAGATATACAGTGCATATATAGAAACTCCTCATAGAATGTGTGTGACCTGTTTAGAACTGAATTAAAATCTGTGAAAAGTCCCAATGAGAAGCCACAGTTTTTCAGTTTCAAAAATGAAACCAATATAAATATAAAATTGTATTGAGTTGTGAGTTGAAAACAATGGGCTTTTATACGATATTTCAAATATGGTAGTAGGAAGCGAAGTTTCATTATAGTATTCAAAATAACATAGTATACATAGTCAGAAGTGTTGAAGTAAACTAATCCACTGAATCTAAATGGTGCTCCAGTCTTATGGTTAATAGACAATAAGATAATAGATAAATAGTTTTGAAAGTCTGCCCGAATTAAGCTAAGCTGTGCAAATCTGTTGTGTTGATTTCACCCAAACACCACATGATGGCAGACTTGACCGTACTTTAATGTGAGTCTGCAAGGCTGCACTGAGATAAGATAGATATTATTTGTGAAAATAATAACAGTGACATGGCTGTCAGCTGTCATCATGCAAAAAACTAAACTACTACATTCTCACACTAGACTAGACAACATCTAATGTGTTCAAACACATAAAAGAGGTCTAATCTACCCTCTGTGTGAGACTGTGTGAATAACAACTTATCTTTTGTCTGGATGTTATGCTGTACTTTGTACTAAAGCCTTGTTCACATTCTCAGTATATTGTATTGTAATTATTATTTTCATTACTGAAAAAATAAGACAAATCGCAGCAATGTTTACCATCACTCAACCAGTGGACAAAATACTTCACATAACATGGAAAAATGACTGACTTCCCAGTTTTGTTTTTTGTTTTTTTTCTTATATCTTTTTTTATGCAAGATGTAACCATGTATATATAAATGCTGATTGTTCGAGTTATAGTTGTCATCATTGTTTATTAGGTATTACACATGCTGATTCACCTGTTTCTTTTATTTGTTTTTTTTAAGCCATTTAAATTGACCTATGCAAGTAAAGAGTTTTTTTCTATTTGTATTCGTATGCTTGTTAAATATAAGTGTCACTGATTTGGATATAAAATACAGATTTAATCATGAATAGATTCATATCACTTATGTTATATTATAATAACATAATAGAGAATAATACAGAAAAAAATTCTGGAAACTCAAATGAGAGAATGAACTGCATAAGAAATTTGTTTGGGCTAATCCAGCAACTTCCAGACTCATCACTTCATTACATTTATACAGAAACTGCATACAAATTTTATCAGACCGTTGAGCTACTGCATTCACTGACTGGTTACAGTTGATGACCTATTATTATTAACATGTGAGCTAATTCATTTAGTCTCCTAACCCTAAAACCAGTTTAAGCATGTTAGATAATCGGAAGGATTTGTATAGGTACAAATGAAACAGGAAGGATGGAACAGCGATAAAAATTAAAAGACAAAGAAAAAGGAATGGTTAAAGGAAGGAAAGAAAAATGGATGGGGAAGGACATTTAGGTAAGAATTTGGTATGATGTGAGGATGAACAAAATTAAAAAAGAAATGAAGAGTTTCATGTCTTGGCATTATCTCCCTCAAGGTCTTGAAAGTGTGCATGTGTGTGTTTCCTTGCTCAGTAGGCCTCTTATTAATGAAAAAGTGAATGTGACACACCCAGAAATATTAAGCAGCAAGTGTTCCAACACCACCCAGCTACAGCAGATTAAAACAACAGGCCCGTCTCCCTTCATGTCTTTGGGCTATGATCCTATCCCTCCACTCAGTCAATGGTGGGACAGTGGTGGCTGTGTCAGCACCGCTGAGGACTCCCCTGCGTGTTTTTTCACCCATCCTTTTTAAATGACATTTAGTTTAGTTTTTTTATTGAGACCAAGGTCGCATTTTTAAGAGACAAGAAAATAAGAATCATAAAGAATTAATTTAATGGTAAAAGAAATTAGTCACCACAGTTTGATCACATATGTTGACAATGTTTCATGACAACTGAAAATATGTATAATTTTATGCCATTGATGCAAGTGTTGAGAAATTGATTTTCAGCATAAGAGACGGGGGGGTGTACTTCAGGAAAAGCCCAGTAAGTAGTGTTTACATGCAATTCTTCAAGTGGAAAGAAAGTCATTCATTTTGAGTATTATAATACCACAATAACCCTTCAGGAACAGGTGGCTGTGTGAAGGCACCTTAAAAAGAAAAAAAGAAAATAGGAAAAATTTTGCTGATAATAAAAAACATGTATCTAGAAAATACTGAAATGTGTTGATTTCTTTATTTTTCTTCATTGATCAATTGCCCCCTAATATTAATCAGCATATCTTGTAAATAATAATAATAAAAAATAAAGGCATTAAATTGAATAACAACCATGTTAATTTTATATCATAATAAACATATATATATCATATAGAACATATTCAATTTCATTTTGAGAATGAGGAATCTCTGGAAATCTGGATAATATGTGCAGGTGGGATTTTTTTTGGGAGTAACTAATAAATTAAATACCTGATAAATCAAGATACCTAATCACATTGATGCAAAAATGTAAAACATTCTCATTCAAACCTTGAATAAAATGTACTTTTCAGACTCATGGTATCTTTTTGAGAACCACTGTTTTATCTCTTTCAGTTTATTAATTTCCACAATTTTCACTTTTCATACATACTTCATTGCTTGGAAAAAAAAAGTCTGAGAGCCCGACCATCATGTACATGTGCCTTGTGTGGATTTATCCTGCACACACATCTGCTCCAGATAGAAATGGGGGGCTGGGTTTCAGGATTCCAGGGGTTTTATTTATCCTGAGGGAAATTGCTGTGCAACAGTTACAGTAAAAAGGTGTAAACTAGTAGTACAGTAGAAGTACAGTGGAGAGATAGTAGGACTTAAAGCTACCATAGATAAAATAAATAATAATAATAACAATACTACTACTGATAATAATACTACTACTACTAATAATAATAATAATAATAACAACAACAATAATAATAATAACAATAATAATAATGATAATACAATTAATAAAATAAAGGCTAAGATAAAATAAATCTTGGTCTTTTATACCTGTACTCATCTGACTTGCGCAAGACATCTTGTCGACCAAGCCAATGCCTGTATCAGTTTATTTCTACACTGTTGTCCTGAAACACACATTTCTCTGTGGCTAAACCACTGATGTAGGGATGTAGGACTTAATAGTTGCCTATTTAGCCATTCTAATATGGTCTTAGATGGTATTGGTGTGTGGTGGAATAAAATAACGCTGCCATCCAATCATGAGCCAATCAACCCCTAGAAATGATCTTCAAATCTGAGCATCACTGGCTTTTGACCATGACACAGACACCTCCTCCTTTGTTTTTCCCCCAATTTCTGATCCTGGTGGTGAATGGAGAGCCAACTCAGGACCAATGTCAAGACATGTCTCTGCCATACTGTTACAGCTCTTTTATTCTATCAAAAGAATAACATTTATTAAAAGAATACTCGGTACGGGAGAATAATTTCCACATTTTCCGAACCTGACCAGGATCTTGCCTCTGCTTTCCAGGTACAGCAAGGGGTAAGTCCATTTATGTATATATATATATATAGCTCAATAAGATAAAAAGAAGGGATCCCTATTCCAAGATGGAAAAATATTCAATAACTGTGCATGTGTGTATGTATGAAGTACAAACTAAGGACACCAGAGACTGAACAACTTCACCAGACAATATGACCTGAGCCCCACAATCTCCTCTTCATGATGAAGATAACAGACTCCACAAACCCACAAGAGGCTGAACATCCACATATGGTCGATACAGCGTATTCTCACATAGGGTCCCGGGGTGCTGGAGCCTATCCCAGCTTCCATTGGCAGAGATGGGTACACCTTGGACAGGTTACCAGTCAGTCACAGGGCTGACATGTGGAGACAGACGAGCACTCACACCCACACCCATACCAGGGGCAATTTTAGGGTTTCCTAACCTCCTTTGGATTGTGGGAGGGACCTGGAGTATCCACACAGGGAGAGCATACGAACTCCACACTGTCTGTACTCCAGCACACCAATCTACATATCCAAAAAAAAAAAAAACAAATCATCACCTCTTGACTTTAGATCCATTAAATTTGCGAATGAGTAAAACTAAAATTATTCACACTCTTTGACTTTTACCAAATGCTTTGAGTTTTCCTGACATAACTATAAAAAGATTAAAAACATACATAAGTATGTTTCTGTGTGTGTTTAAATGTGTGTGGACGTAGAGGTAGAAAGCGACATGGACAGAGAATGGGAAAGGTGACTGACACAGGGACAACAAATCAAACCAGAACCCAGAAAGTAGACTTGACCGAGGCGTTCCCTTTTTTGTTAGCAGCACTGTGTGTATAAGTGTGTGTCACTGCTGGGCCCCTCTTTCTCATGTCTGTGTGGATGACAGTCACTGTGAGGATGGTCAATTTCTTGACACCTCAGAGACCAAGGAGGGAGAAAAAGAAAAAAGAGAAAAAGACAATGTCGACAACATAAAATAATCATTAGCTTCTTCCCCAGTGTCAGTGAAATATGAAACATTAATACACATATTCTCTCCTTCTCATTCACTCTTCTGCATCCTGAGCTCATATCCCTAGGGAGAAAAACTAATAAAGAGGAATGAAAATGCAAGAATGATTAAAAGGTTTCTATGCAAGAGAAACATTAAAATAATCCAGAATGAGGTAAAGAAAGTAAGTAAAAGAAAGGGATGGAGGTACAGGTTGAGACTGACAGGGAAGAATAGCAAAGGGGGAGGAGAAAAGAAGTAGATAAAGCAGGGAGAAGCAAATGCCAGTCTCTTTGTCTCTGCCACCTCATTTCTTTCAGCAAATATTTACGCTGGATAGCTCTGTATGCATGTTTTTCTTTGATGTGGCTGACCAGGGGCTGAGGTGATGCTAATAGACAGGTGGACAGGCACAGCCAGAGAGCACAGACCTCCTGGAGGGGGATCCCCAAAATTATTCTCTTTTTTGTTGGGTTAGACCTTATTTTTTGTGGGTAGGACAGAGAGAGACAGAAAGAATAGGGTGGTAGGGGGTGGCACAGCAAAGGGACCCCAGCCAGGATTCAAACCGGGGTCTGCTGCACCAAGACTTAGGCAGTGCTTAACCACTACACCATCAGTGCCACCCCATAATTAAGGTTTGTTTAGTTTAGTTTGTTTTCGTTTAGTCTAAGTCAAATGTATGTGCCTATACCAGGCCAGCATCCACATGTGAACCCTTGGTCTAGAATGCTTTTGAAAGGAACTTGGAGCCCACTCTGATGCCAGAGTTTAGCAGGGGGTAGGGCGCCTGGTGTGTCCAGCTTCAAACATCAGTCTGTGCTATCAATCTTTTCATCTATTTTGACACTCGCATGGTCGGACAACATCAGCTTGTCAATGTCACAGAGCTGGCCAGCTCCCTTGGGCAGCTGTGACATAGCAAGGCATGTCGTCCAAATACACTTACTTCTGTGTTAACATGTTTTTTATTTCAATTTTCATCCAGATAAAACATCATTCATCTCACTTCAGTTCAATTCAGGGCTATGGGTTAGGATTAACCCTATCCCTGACCCAGCATTATGGACAATAATGGTGCTTGTTAAAACCTTTTTAGAGCTGTTTTGTGTCTGAGCAAGAGTGGTAGTGACGTGACGGTCACGAATGAAACATCTCTTCGAGCCGGCTCTTTGAAGTAAACGACGGGAGCCATAAGGAGCCGTGTTTTTTTCCCCTCTCTCTCACCCTCTCTCTCTCACTTATTTCTCTTCAAGCCGCATGTGATTGGTCAATATCTATTTGTGCCTCGAGTTTACACTGGGCAGAGAGGGGAGGGGCGGTAGTTACACTCGCACTTTTGCAGCATCAGTGCCACAAGTACAGAGCAAGAGGGAGAGAGAGAAAGAGAGAATCTTCCCCAAAACAGGGCAGATAATTACTGGTAAAAGAAACCGGATCAACTCCTCAAAGCTGAGGCACTTGGTATTTCTCAACGCTAACCTTTACCTTAATTAATGATCTGGGTGTTTTTTTCTTTTTGTCTTGCATATTTAAATTTATATTTTGTTGTGCTGTGGTTTGCAGTGTTTTGTATTGTTTCACTTTAAGTTTGTTTAAAATTCAGATTCAGATTCCTTTATTTGTCCCACAGCAGGGAAATTTATGGTGTAACGGCAGTGCAACACACAGAGGGGAATAAACAGAAATGCAAGATGTATTACAAAATAAGAATAATAAAGTATATAAATAAAATCAAGTTAAATTAAAAATAAAAATAGAAGATCCGAGATAAATAAATAATTATAACTATGATTGTGAATATACCTGAACATAGTACAGAGGGAGTATGTCTGAGAGTATACATATAAGAAATATATAACATCTCAGGTATAAATGAGTGCGAAACAGTGAAGCAATGAAGTGAACTGTGAACTGAAGTGTTATTATAGT
>JAOXYL010000030.1:9965685-9977085 GCA_028564955.1 Terapon puta
CAGAATGATGAAGAATTTTTTCACCAACATTTTGACTGAATTGTTTTAAGTTGAAAAAATACAAAAAAGTATCCGGGTTTGCACAGTTGTTAGAGGGTGCATGAAATAGCCAGTCTTCCAGGTGGCACAGTGAGTAATTCACCTTTTCTGGGGACTCAAAGTTCCAGGGTTTGAAATGAAAGTCCCCATTTTGGACAATGTGGCAATAATGTGTGTGCTGTGTTTTCAAGTGCTCATTGTGGTCACATCAAATGTCTATTTTTTTTTCCTGTTCATTGCAGCATTATACTATTTGTCTTTTCTTTTTTGTTTTTGTAGGCATTATAGTAATTATTTTGATTATTTAAGAAATATGATGTTGTTTATAGCCCTGTGATTAAATGGCAACCAATCCAGGGTGTACCCCGCCTCTCTGTACCAGTTTAGAGTAGTTCTTAAAAGGACACCTGCTGGTTCCAAACATGACTCTAAAATAGATACAGTATTTATTTGAAAGAGAAGCATAGCTCCATTTACCAAACAGACAATTAAAAAATGTGATGATCTTACTAGTCTTTAACATAATTTTCTGTTTGCCCACTTAGACCCACAGAGGACTGAGAAAGCTGCTAAAACAGCTAAATATATTGTCTTGGACTGTGATGACAGGAGATATTGTTTAGTGGACAATGAAAGGTGATGACAAAGTGCTGCAGAAAAGGATCAATGCTGTGAAGTGTACAAGGGTTCTTCTTTTCTCTGTCTGTGTCGGTGCAGTGTTTGTGTGTGTCTTTTGTGTGTTTTCTGGTTGTGGTAGTAGAAAGGGGGATGTGTTGTGGGAAGGGGGATCGATGAGGCATTTGTTTTGTTTAGGTAAATGATGCAGTAGAGACAGACATCAGCACTCTGTCTCGTGTCCCTAAGGAGATGGAAGACAAATGGCTATTAACGTCCCATGATCCCTCTCTCTCTGTCTCTGCGACTGGCATCCATGCTGTACTGGGTAAATTAACTGGAGCTGTGATGGCATTCACCGAGTGTGTGTGTGAATATGTAGAAGACAAAAAGCTGCAGCTCACGTACAGTACAGCCAGTTAGACAGAGGTCAGTTTAGTTTCTGTCAGAAAAGTAGGTTGATCAGCTGTCAGATGACACTTTGTAATCAACAAATATTGTGTATTAGAGCTGTTCAGGAGGCAGAAATGGTTTAAAAACTTCAATGACAAGCAAGCAAGTTTGTGAGACTGGCAGCAATCTGGGCTTAATGCTGGCTTAGACTTTTGAGGGTGGGGGTGGGGCAGGTGAAGATTAAATGAAATTTATTAGAAAGTTGCAACCAAACTACCAAAGAAAAGCTGACATACACCAACATTGAAATACTCTGCAATGCATTTAGCTTCATAATTGACATAAATTAACATTCATCAGCTCGAGTAATTTATCCCTTGGTGAAACATGCTTTAATAGCATATTGACCATACTGGCCAGCACCGGCTATTAAAAGGGACCCACTGGCCAAATTTGTCTTTTTGTCTTTACCCACATGAAACCCATAAAAGGTGCTTGGTGGGGATGTGGTAATCAAGTTAATTTTACCCTGCAGAGTCAATTGATATTGAGTATCTGTGTAGTGATTGAGTCCAAATCTGGGATACTAATGGAGCTCAGTGTAGTGGAAGCAAAATGGGTTATGTGATATGGGGTTTTTGTTTCAGTGATTACCTAACTGTCAGTTGTGTTGATTGTTGCTTTTATGAACTCACATGTACTGTGACCAATGATGCTGAGAACATACACACCCTCATTGCAACATCTGAAGAAACTATTACTTTTAATTTTGAAATGAATCAATTTCTTGCCAAATGTGCCTTAGAAGCAACACCAACTCCACTAACTTGACATGTGAGGTGGCCATTCTTTTTGTTCTGCAACAAATTATCTACGAAACATGATAGAGATAGTTTTAAATCACGTATTGATTCTACTAAATCAAATGAGAGCTATGTAGAATGGTTTAGAGTTAATGGTTACTTAGTAGGCAGAATGGAAGGCTAATAACAGTGTACTTATATAATTAAGTTATCTTATGGCACCCAGTAACAAGAAAGACCCCTTACACATACGAACATTATCTTCACATTTATCCTCTTATCAATAGCCATTAGCAAAGTAGGGTAGGTCAACCATGCGCGTAGTAATGAGCTATGGTACTTCACAACCACTGCTACATCATGTCACATGTACTGTCAGCTTCCCCATCAAATACAACTAGAATCCAATGGATTTTCTTAACACTTATAGGCATACATTAGACTAGTGTCCACTCACTTGACATCCAGTCACTTCATTTGTGTCATCCTGGCACATCACATAAGACAAAAAATCACTGATGACGGCTGCACTGTTGCTGTACACAGAAGCTCCATAAGTAAAAAGAAAGGGCTTAGGTTCATGCTTAGCATATTCAATACTGACCACTTGACACTTGATTGGCCTCATACTGATCATCAAGATCGGATCAGGTCATTACTCATGTCTAAAGTGAGCCAGCATGAACCCACCATAATAATGTGCCACATGAGTGCCACGTGTTCTCAGGTCCCCCCATTATCCTGACAGATACAGACCAGTAAGGCAACATTAGCCCATTTGTGTTACAGTAATGACTGTACTGTATCACTGTTACACATACAATTTCTCTAATGTAAGAAAAAATGGCTCTGTATTCCAATTAAAAAAATCTGTGGTGATAAGGTGTTTAGTCTGGCTAAATTAGACTCATGAGCAACAAGTAATATTTGGTTATAAGCTTTGATCATTTCAATACAAAGAAAGTCACCATACAAATCCTAGTGTAAAGAGCTCTGCGTTTAAAAATAACATTAACTAGAGGCTTCTCTCTGAACAGATAGTAAAACAATGCTGAATTTTTATTATGGTCCAATTTCTTATTTTGCCTCTTATTATTTCTATCTGCTAAAAGTATTTGTTTAGCGAAAACTCCAGAGGAGGTGGTGAGGTAATGATGAAGTTTATGTTACGAGTTTTTTCATCCATTTAATCTCTCTATATAAGTTAATATTTGTTAACTTATTGTTAACTCGCAAAATGGACAGTCTACTAGATATAAATTGTTTTAATGGTATTCTGATTCATCAAGGTATGTAAATTTGCCAAATGACTTCATCATTCTCAAGTTTGGTATGTTGAACATCAATTGTTAATCATAACATAATAAATCATACATCATTTGTTCTGGTCAAATGCTTTAGTTTTTAAAACACTGCGCCATGTTTTTCATTATTCATACTGTAAGTCCACAAAACGTGATATGTCAGTGTATCTGTGTCTTGTTCTACATATGAACTCATACTCATACGTCATATCGAAATAAAAGTAAAGTGCAATAGGCTGTGGATTTTTCTTCTCGCATCGTAATTAAATGATAGAAAAATCTGTTTCATTGCACACATATACTCTAATGGGCACAAATCCCAATTGTGTGTGTGTCTGTGTATTATCAAAGAGGCTGAATCAAGTTCATGCGGTTCACAGACTAAGTTAGCTAGTCTGACTAACTGGTGGGGAGTTCAGGTATTTACCCTCAAGGTGAGGTTAATCTAAAACTCTGGAGTTGACGAGCTATAAGTTCACCTCAGGTGACTTCTATGAATGGAACCACAGTCGATAACAACACAGTGGAACACAAATAGGCCACACCCTACCGAAAGTTATAGGTTGGACACACAGTATATGTGTATAGAAATACTAACTGTATGTGTGGCAGACACTGTGAAGCGCACGCTTCTTTGTGTTGTTAGGTTAGTCAGCAGAAAGTGTCCAGAGAAGCTCAGGTTAAAATAAAGTGGTTGTGAAAATGTGTTGCATTTGCTGCAACAAATGAATAATACCAAAAGCAACATTACAATGACATCTCCCAACCATTCAGAGTTTGTCCAGACTGTGGAAACTGGTTACCAGCTCACTAATGAGCCTTGCTAAAGACACATAAATTAACTTAAAGAAAACAGAGATCTCCCAAATATAGTTCAGAGGACCAATCCTGTAAAGGAAACTCCCGTAACTAGCACCTGTCTGATTCACGTTGTTTGAATAATCTACATGAGGTAGCCTGAGGTTCACTCCAAGTTTAGCTCCTGTATCTCATAAGTTGTTTGTCAGAAGCTTCAAGGAGGAGGCAATTTAAGTGCAGTTCAGGGGAATGGAAGCAGACAGTTGACCATAAGGTAAAGTATTATCAGAGTAAAATAAAATAATTATTATTGTTTTAAAAATCTTTCCATGAGTTGTCTGAAAAAGAACACTGTAATCAGACCATTTGATTAAAATAAGCAAATTCTTTAAATAAAGGAATGATTCTGTCCCAAGTTTATGATCCATAAATTGTCACTGTAATCACTGTAACCATGATCACTGCCAGTGTTTTCAACCATTTGTGTGTGCGTGCATTTGTGTGTGTGTGTGTGTGTATGTACAGAAATGAAAACCAGGGAAAAGGAATAGGAAACAGGTACAGGTGCTGAACAGTTGTAATACACACATCACTTTGAACTGTTTGCAGAGAAAAAAACAGCCACACATGAAGAGTCTCTTTGTTTTTCTAATATGCAGTAATATAAGGTTCTGCTACTGACATGAGAAAGGGAGGATCTGTACACAAGGTATACAAAAGCACATTGAAGCCTCAAACAGATTAAATGGAATAAAGCCAGACAAATACAAACAAAAGGGAAGTAAATTAATCTTTTTTCTTTCTATTTCACTCACTTGTCACCATTCAAACCTTTGTGCTTTGGGGATCTGCATAGGACAGGGAGGTTGGGGTTGGGGGAGTGACATGGATGTGTAAAGGCAATAGTATACTTATAGCAAAAGTAAATAGCTAAGATAGAAACACAATGGAACAAATTGCAATATACAAATTATAGTTATTCATGACAGCTTTGTGTTGTATAATTATTTAGACTCCACACCAGTGGGGGCACAGAAGAATTCCATGGTGGACTGTAATTTAGAGAAAAGTGAGTCTTGCCCATCCTTGCCCATCCAAACTTGGCAGAACAAGAAGATTATCAGAACAGAATCTCTTGGAAGGCCTTTCAAAACATTAATACCTACAAATCAAATCACACTGGGGCAAGAGAACCTACTGGAAGTATAGGTAAAAAAACACGTTGGTGAGTAAGTGACACTGGCTACTGAGGAATTATATGAACTACAGACTGGGTCACTGTGGCATTGACATTATGACATCAATATGACACATTCAGTTACAATGGAATTGTTGTTGTCTGTAACTTCCCAAAGGTCCTCCATGCCCAGTTCAACTTAGGTGAACCTCTCATTGTGTGTAATTTTATTTTCTTGCCACTTTCTACACTCCTCAGTAGTTAATTGCATGGGTTAAGTTATATACATTTATATAGAGTAAAAAAATCGTAAGCTTTTATGCTTGGTGCATAGTACGTCCATTTGTGCTCACCGAGTCTGACCTCGAGTGAAATAAAAGACATCTTTTCATGATTATATGTAGACTTGTGTGTAAATTGGAATCAAAATTAAATCTTAAATCTAAAACAGCTAAATCAAAATCCAAATAGTATACAGTAAGAAATAAACTCTGTGAAACTGAAATTTGTAGTGCTATTAAGCAAAGCAGTACCTCCATTTTACATAGGATTTCATACAAACATTAGAGGTTTTTGAAACAAATTTAATAGTTGAAAGATGAATTAAAACAAAAAACTGACTTGTTTGCAAAGAGATGCTTTAACTGCAGGTGTTTGCACAATTAGGGCTGGTGTGGAAAGAATTCATACGTGTCCTTTAGTATGAGCAAACCTGCCAAAATGTATTGTCTGCAGAAAGTATACTGTGGCCTTTATGGCGGAGGTCAGTGGGTTACCAGGGGAGGTAGGTATGGTTTTGGCTTATGGGTTTAAGTGGGTTATATCATGACTACACTAAGGTGGTGGTGGGACTGAATGAGGTCTGGTTGCCGGGAGGTTTCACAGAATAGCTGCTTTAGGATTTGCATCTGAGGTATCCACAAGATGAGAAAATTGGGAACATTTTGCAGAAGACCCACATAGGTTTTGGTTGGAAGCTCAAGGATTCGCCATATAATATTTAATGCAGAGGAAGTGAAAACGGTTGGGGCATTGCTATAGTTTGGGTATTTTTTTAATCTAAAGGCAGGGCTTGGGGATGGAAAGAGTGAGGGCTCGAGGTAAAGGAGAACATGCTAGCTTGAATGGTTTTCTCATGGTTACAGTAATCAGCCATAGAGAATACCAGAGCTAGAATGAAAGCTGCTTCACACCTTTTTTTAATCCCTCCAACCAGTAATGGATGGACAGCATTTACAGTACATGTAAACAGGACAACAACAGAAAGAACAGAAAACTTCAGAATCATTAGAAGATGGCAGAGGATACCTGGATCTCTGCTAAAATTGACATCGTTAGTTGTTTTTCATTTTCTTTTTTTTTGTTTTCCTTAAAGTCCCAGTCTGCTTTTCTTCTGTCTTTTGCAGTCTGTCTTAGTTTTCTCATTCCACCGCAGGTGTGTTATCTCTTTTTAACAGCACAGCAGCGAATTGCTAAAGGATGGTGGTGGAAAGGCATTTTTTAAAAGTCAGTCCACCACATGCACCCACACGCTTCAGTCTCAGTCTCTGAAGAAGCTCTGAAACATTTATCCAGAGAATGGCCATGTACTGTATGAGGCCATCGTCCTGTCCATTGTGCTACATGCACTTTGAACAACTGAGAGAGAAATAAATGCAGCAACATGGGAGGTATATTACCTCGCTGATTTGGGAAGCTGACCTGGAAGAAGAAAAAGAGGAGGAGGAGAAGTTTGAACATCCTTATTCTGAATGATGTTTTCTAATGTTGTTGCACTTCTCAAGTTGCTCCACATTAATCATGGTACACAGTTTTCTACAGTAAGTGGACAAAATAATGGAAACATGACAAAAAAGGTACTTCACCATCAGAATAACTTCATCACAACTGTAAGGCAGCTATACAGTAAGTTTACAGTAAATAAAATGTGTTATGTCTAAAAGACAACCAAGCAGTTTATCAATAATTGATTTATTGAGTTTTGAATAACTCACAGTACACTGAAAATGAAAATGTTTCATCTGGTATAAAAAAAAACTGCTTTCATGAAGGTTTCTATGTTCACAGTCATCCAGTACCAGCTTGTGCTGCTTTCATTAATTTACACTGAGCTACATTCAGCTGACTGGCAAGTCAAAATCTGGAAATGTGGAAGTCTGGAAGATTTTTGTTTTAGCTTCCCCTCACACAATGGAAGCATCGACAGAGTTATGTCTACAAAGAGTTAAGGAGAATAAAAAACCTTAGTGAGAAACAGCTCTGCATATTTTCAAATCTATGCATTGTTTTACACTGGATGTACAAAAAGGTATTATGATGACAACAACAATAATGACAATAATAATATTATTATTATCGTTGTTGTTGTTTGATATGAGATGTTAATCTGGTAAATGCTATGATATAAATTGCTATGTAGACATGAACAATCTTGCATGAGAAACAATATGATTTTGACCAAGTTTTCTTCAGGATGTGGTGTCTAATATTATATACCATTGGAAGTTTCCATTATTTTGTCCACCCTATGTACTTCAGTCCCTCCCTCCTGTCTCGCATTTTCCTCCTTCTCTTCCTCACTTCCCACATAGCATTTGCCCACAGCACCTAGAGCGCCAGCACCTAAGATTCAAGGGAGAAAGACAAAAAGATAGAGAAGAGACTAGGAGAGTAAATGGGAGAAAAATCTATCTTTTAAAACAATTATTTTTATCCTTCATTTTTCTCTCTGTCTTTCTCTCTCACACAGACTGAGCCATCCATTCTCCTTGTTCTTACCAAATTTGATAAGCCTGGCTGAGAAAAATTCTGACTGATCCTTAAGTGATTACACATTTTTGTCTCTCCCACTGTCTGCAGGGCATTGATGTTCCTTTTAAATACTCTTTCTTTCTTTTCTCTTTTTTTTTCTTTTTTGGCCATGGCATTATCCTTCCTGGGTCAGCAGAAGAAGTCCAGCATATTATCAGAAACATTTTGCTATATCATTTACACATGTATATAATTTACAGAATACTGTGTGTTTTGAAGTATATATAAAACAACCACCATCTACCTAAAAAGAGTTTTTGAAGTTACATTCAGTAGCTCAACTGAGAAGAAAGAAAACAAAATAAATATGTCAACAGAATAAAACATCACACAAGTAGAAACCTCATCATACATTGACAGTGCATTGAATCCTGCAATAAAGTTGAAAATCAAAGGCAAACTTATGTCCAATAGTTGCAGATAACAATATATTTATATTCATATATAAATGTTTTTCTTCTTACTGGTAATACAATAAATACAACATTAGTAAATGGCTACAATTGACTCTCTGACCATGCCTGACAGCATGTTAGTACAACGTTTAAATATAGAAGGATGTCAGTAAAGTAGAGATCCGTATAAATAGAAAGATTTAAAGAGAATCTTAGGAAAACTGTTTGTGAACCCCCCCTTCCCCTCCCCCCCGCTATTCCCCTCCATTCCCCTCCCTCTCTCATCACACTATCCCTCCTCAGCAGTAGAAGGTGAGGGCAGTGTTCAAAGAAGGATGGGAGAGTTTCCCAAGATGGTTTGAAGCAGACTACTTTTACTAATTTGTACACTCTCTAAAACCACCTGATCCACCCACCCACCCCTACCCTTAGCTACCTTTCCCTACCCAACACGATGTACAAAAGTAATTTACTACACAGCACAGCCACCTCAAACCACAACACTACAATGACATGTTTGATAGTGATGTCAGGGGCCGCCAGGCCTCCAGCAGACATTACCTTATACAATCTTGCAGTTCTCACTCTGGTCCTCATTTGAGCTGTAACACTCATTAAACGCAGTTCCCATTCTTTTGCAAAGACCTGTAGGGATACTTATTTATTCGTTTGCTTATTTTTTTAGAATCTACAAAATGCAGACTAATTGACAAAACTAAAGTAACAACTACACTACTGCAGTCCATTAGTGGAAGACAGGCTCAAAAAGCAACTATCTGAAGACTACTAATATTTCCATGACAATCACATCGTGAAATGTCTGCTGGACCAGGTAACCCCACAACCCCTTAATGCAAACGCGCGCACACACACACACACACGCACAACATCGCTCCTTCCCAACACCCCTTCCCCATTCAGCAGAGGCTGGGTTATTGGTAGGACATAATCAGAAGACAGGGGACAAGCTGTCATCTCCTCACCTCACCTCCTTTTTCTCAATTGCAAAGACACATAACATCTTTCTGTTGTTTTTTTTTATGCTTACTATATTACACACATATAATATATAATATGTATATACGTACATAAGTGTTTGCTCTTTTTGGAAATCATAAACTTAAAAAAGTTTACAAAAATAAAATGTTTTATGGTGACCTCTCTGATTGGTCTCTTCCACTTGGCAAGGCTTGTTTTTAAGGAGCCAGAGCCAGCAGCATCCCCTCACCATGGACTACAGGTTCAGTGGTTCAGGCCCTGGCCTCGGAGTAGGCCCACAAACATCCTCCGGCAATCCTTGCAGATCCCTTTTCTTGTTGATTGAAGGGCTCCTTTACAAATCTGCTCTTTTTGTTTTTCTTTTTAAGTGTCCTTCTGTGTCCACGTTGTTCTTCTCTTTTTTTGTTGGTATCCATGTGTTTTCATCCCTCTAGTCTTTTATTTACTAAAAAAGAGAAAACAAGCAAGTAAATAATCCAGAGTGGGGAAGGTGAATTTGTATTGTTATCATATACACTGTCTAACATAATGACATCAAAACAGCTGCACCATCATTATTCACCAGATTTAGGATTCACTGAACAAACAGTATTAATTCACTGAGAAAGAAAGAAATCAGAAATCAGATTTTCTTGTGAAAGAAGATTAGATAAGAGCACACTGTACTGTATACAGCAGTGTATACAGCTTTAATCACAGCAAAATAACATTTATCACCTTCAGCAGTCAGCAACAGGGTTCAATACAAGAATTTAGGCTTTGTATATCAGTCAGTTACAAAGACCTAGTTCAATTAGTGTGGCTCATCTCCTCTGTGGTAATACATATGGATGTAAGTATGTATCTAATTAAAGATGGGAAAGGTGCCCAGAGGTCAGGACACGCATACATGCATCTGCATTGAGGACAACACGTGTATTGGTTTATATAGCTGTGTTGTAACCAATAATACACATTATTGGTTTTCATATAAAAGAAAGAAAGAACATTTTATCTGTCCAAAGGTAAGACAATAAGCCTTAAACATTTCAGTTACATCACCACTATGCTTATTATTCTTGACCATGTTAGAAGCTTAATAGGATAAAGTGTGTACTGTTCTATACAGGACAATCCAGATTTTTTCATAGTGAAGGGTTGCTAATATAGTCTAATAAAGTCTGTGACACTCCAGCAACAGTGGGAAGAGTGCAAAGGAGGAGTGAAGGAGAGAGTGAGGTCCTGTCCTCCGTCCTGTGAGCCTCCTATCTTGACTGAGCCTCTTCTGTTCGATGGAGATGAATTGTTAGGCCAAGGTTAGAAGCATGTGTGTGTGTGAATAAGTGTATGTCAGGGGAGGTTGGATGTTCATAGACAAGAACAGAAGAGGCTGACTTTCATTTCTGCACCACTTTGTAGCTGCTTGATCCTGCCCCTCTGGAGAGAGACAGAACCAACATAGCAACATAACAGTGTCTTCCTGTCTTGACTTAACGTGACCATACGCATTTTTACACCAGGCCCCTGCAGACATGGAGCCTCAGAGGGAAAAGGAGTGGAAAGTGAGACGAGGGGAAGGAAGCAAAGGGCAGCAGGAGCTGAATGGAATGGTAGGGCTGGGACTGAGGTATATACTTGGAGGATGCACAGAAGGCCCAACTGAGAAATGAGCTGAGATTTTGGACAAATACATCCTGCAGAAGCCTGAGTCCCCCATCCTCTCTTCACAACAATGTATCCTATCGCTAGCTAACTCCATGAAGCCTCCCCTGCAACTCCATAAAGATCTCTACAAGCTTCCCCTCACTGTGCTGTACCTGCCAGTATCAGTACAGGATAACTTCATAAAGTGTGTGTGTTTGCATGATATTTAAAACTGCCTCTCAGAGAAAGAATGACAGAAACAATGTTCTTTAGCATTGAGAGATAATGAAAGCTCCTCAGTTATTTTTCAAATGGCAGGGCCCGATCACGAGTTATGTCGTTGTGTGAGCAGTCATTAAGGAATGTTAAAAACAACAGACAAGCGTGAACCTAACCTAACCTAACCTAACCTAACCTAACCTAACCTAACCTAACCTAACCTA
>JAOXYL010000030.1:10010960-10022561 GCA_028564955.1 Terapon puta
CTGAAGATTTCCTGAAATAAAGGCTTACGCTAAACTGGATAGCTGAATAGCTTGAATGAAGACTGAAATGTTGGATTAATTTACCTGAAAAAGTCTAGAAATATATTTAAAAAGTTGGCTGAATAAGAAGCCATAGCTGAATCTGAAGCTCTGGTCATGGTGGTTTAAGTTAAGTGTGTGTGCGTGTTTGTCGTTTGGTTATTTATCTGTGTGTGTGTGTGTGTGTGTGTGTGTGTGTGTGAGTCTGTGTGTGTGACTGTGTGTTTGTGTGTGAGTGCTGAGGTTTCCTCTTTGTAAGTAAACACACAGTCAAACTGCTCTAATTACCTCATCACAGACACCTGTGTGCAGCTGCAGTTACTTGCAGTTGCCATGGTGAGAGCATGCACTTTGCCTCTGATAGTTTAAAACTCAGAGAGGTGGACCTCTTGAACTGCTGGCTCCTGTGGGCCAACCGTAAGTCCTATACTCAAAATGATGATACTGTCAGAGAGTCAAGAGTCTCATGAATGCAGTGGTGTGTTTTTTATGCCTGTTTGATTAAAAACATGGCTGTGAGAGCAGTCTCAAAATGTGGTACTTTTCCTGTTCCAGAAACTTCTCAGGTCTGATTTATAATGGGAGCAGATGGGGCAGTTTGTTGGCGCTCCTCTTGCTTGGAGGGTCCTGGAGCCGTTTTGCTTTGTCCGTTTGTTTAGACAGACACATTGCTGCGATCAGCACAAATTTTCCTATCAAATGATGTAAAATTGGTCTACGTAGACTAAAGCTTGTGGGAGTGAGAGCGATTTGAAGAGAGAAGTTTCACAAGTTTTTCACAGCTCCTCTCCACTGTGGCTGATGATGTCACCCACTCTAGTTTTGGACATTTTGCCCAAACTTGACCTCAAACAAAGCTGAATATTTTGAAATGTTTAAATGTGAGTTGAAATGTTGAATGACATCCTGAATTTGATGTTTGAATGGACTGAATAGCTGAAAGTATGACTGAATGGTGAAGGGTTGAAAAAGTGTGAAAATCACTGAAAATGTGGAAATTTTGAACATTCCGTCCATTCATTTGAATGGAGAAAAATTCCCGAAAAACGGTGAATATTTCGGAAAGTTTGAATGTTCGGAAAAATCTGAATGATAGCGCGCATGTCCTAATCGAGCTGAACATTTTGGTGTTTGAATGACGTTTCTACGATGAAAAATGTGGAAGGAGATGCGAATCAAAAAAGTAATAGTCATAATAATAAAGTTTTTCTGTCCGTAGAAGAACATATGTTGTGAATGCCTTCAGCATTCACACCAATTACTGGCTGATTGAATGCTGTAGTTGAAGTAGCAACTATGTTAAAATGTAACAATTTTTGTTCTGATTTTTAACAACCCAAATAAATCTCACGCAATATTTTAAAACAAAAAACCTCAACAAAAATATCTCATGATACATTTAATGTGTTCATATTTATGTGAAATATATGTTTGTGTGTGTGTGTTTATGTATGTATGTATTGTATAATATTTATTTATTGTGGGACTCGATTAAAAAAAGATTTTGTGATTTTTTAGATTATTCAAGTGTTAAGACTTCAGTGCCAACTTTTCTTAGTGTGCTTCATGGAACAGCTCTGTTCCCAGTTCTCTTCCCCATTTTGTGCAATGTGACAATGTATTGCAATAAAACAGTGTAAGGCATGTCTCTCGTCTTGCCTCAACAAAGAAACAACTTCTTTTAGAAAATTCTTCACACACAATCATCTGTATTGGAGACTAGTGTGACTATGCCATGTCATTACCACATTCTTTGTCTGATAGGTGCAGAAATTGTTTGAAAATGTATCCTGGACAACAGGGGATTATCTTACCCATTAAACACTGAGGGTTTTCAGCTGTCCTGACTCTGACTGACCAATGAGGAGCTTGGAGAGGGTCAAGGTCACTGCCGGGTCACACAAACAAAACTTATCATACATCATATTAAATCACACAGCCTGTTTATAGTTCTGTCAATATTACGGTCTACAGGCCCCAGTGGGATCAGCCGTCTGTCAGCTTTAACAGCCACAGAGACTTTTGATGGAGTTTGTGTCTGCACACATTGCACTGGATTAATACTAACAAAGGTTATCAGTAGCAGGGCATGATTTAACAAACACCTGCACACGAAGAACAACCTGTATTCTTTATTTATACTGTGTCCTGCTGAGAGGAGGCATACAGCCTTTACATTATTCATCCATCAAGTGCTTCTGTATTGATTGATATTCTGATTGTGAATTTATCATTTACAGACAGACCCTGCTCATCTCTCTGACTTTAATTCTATCCATAATGAAATGAATGGAGGAAATGACAAATCATGAAAAAACTTTCTAATAAATGAAGAAAGTTTGCTGTAGTCTTTTCACTGTTCCAGCCTACAAATTACAAACATGTACTGGTTGGTGAATCAGAATATAAATCACATTCAAACAATGATATACTTGAGTTTCATCTGTTATCTGTCTTCACTCTGCCTTGAAAGTCCAGTGACGTTGTGGTGTATCAGATCAGTCTAATTAATCGTATATTTCTTCTGTGAAGGCTACTCTCATGTATCCTTGCTCATGAATCCTCAGAGGTCATGAATGAATGGTATTGAACAGTTTTCCCAGTTACATTTATTAGGCAACATTTTTCTGAGAGAATGAAGCACTAAAATTGATCAGAAGCTAATCAGAGTGAGTGGTGAATAAGTGAAGGATATCAGAAACCAAGGTTCACATCCAGACCTCCATCCACTGTGTGGTTTGCTTTACGCAATAAACCACTTTGGTTACAGCTCAGGAGAAATAGTGGTTTCAGTTAAACATCAATAAAACACTGTGTCTCAACTAACTGCATTTCTGTTTATATACCAGACCAAGAATGCCATTTCCAGCAGACAGGGTTGAATAAACTGGTGACTGAGTGGATTTGTACTGAATGTGCTTGTAGGTGTGGCTGTCACTCTGAAACAAACAAAAGAAAAACACTTGTGATCTTATATGAGTAAAATACTGAAAATTCTTTCTTTTTTCACAAAATGAAAGTTTTGTTAATATGTGTTTAGTATTTTGCTGCTCACTAGTGCTAAAAGAGCTCCCTTGATTCTCCTCATTTTTTCTTCCTCTAAATAGATGGAAATTAAGGATCCACATCTGTACATGTGTATACGGGCGTGTTTGTGGCGATTGTAAGAGTGTGTGTGTCTTTCAAATCAGATCATTAAGATTTGAAATGAAAGCGCTCTTCCACTCTACCTAATGAGTGGGGTGAAAGCTACCCTTAATTGTTGTCCACAATGACTGCGTTATTTCATTAGAACTAATTACCCTGTCAGCCATGCCAGCGGTAAGGCAGGCCAACACTCTACATTCTCGCTCTCTCTCTCTCACACACACACACACACACACACGCTATATACTATATACTCATGCACACAAATACTGCCCTGGTTAGCACAAATTCAATAGTCTTGATCAATGGGCTGATGAAGAAACAAGGAGGGGGCACATCTCCATGTTCACAGGGTCCTATGTTCCCCAGATTTGTATTCCCTTAGTACAATGCATGAGCCACACTTCACGTTGATCTTCCTAATGATTTGAAAGGTTTATTTAAGAAAAAAATTAAATTGTTCATCTTATATTTAACTTTGTGGTAGGAGTATTTGTTGCTTTAATTCAATTACATAAAGTTGTCTAGCCTAATATGCTTTTGTGTCATAGCCTGTCCATCTGTCCCGCTGCTCTTCATTGTTTTCCCATCGATCCCACAGATGATCTAAGACTTCCTCCAATTTCACCTGACAGCAGTACTCTTCTATGCACCCATTTCCACTGCTGTCGTGATTTCTGCAGTTATGTAACTCTCCACTGCTCAACTTTTTGGTCAGTTTGTCGTGTGTTCAGCTGTATTCATGAGTTTTGCATCTTACCTGCGTCTGCACACATAACTGCCTCTTACCCATACCTGTCTGAATTCAGTGTAAGCCCTCATATTCAGTAAGTCATTATACTACTAACTAATCTGCCTGCTCCTGTCTGCATGGATGACCCATGTTCTGTAGAGGAAGTGATGGGGGAACTTCAGGCCATTTCATGCTTTGTGTACCTATGTCATGACTAACTGGCACCTCTTCCCTTTCTTGCCATCGTGTGGGGTAGTAAAGTGATAACCTGGACTGGCAAATGATTTAACATCTGCTGTGGCTAACCTGCTGCCTGTTAGCCTCCAGTCCACTAGCCCTCAGTGTGCATCTCAGCTTTTCAGCCGGCCATGTGATAAATTAGTCTTGAGATTATGTATGGCCTGCATGTCCTGGTGCACTTTGCTTCAGTGTATACTGAAGAACAGCACCAGATGTCAATCTTGCACGTTCCACCATGAACTCAATCCCATCACATAATCCTCAAGTCTGTGTTCTCCACAACAATTCCATTTTCATTAAAGATGAAGCAATAAATTCAACATATGACAAACAAAGAAAAGTACAAATCTTTTTCCTCAAAAATATGGTCTTGATGTCCTTACAGCTACAATAATTCATTAGGATGGTGATTTAAATGGTGAAACGTAACACATTTAAATTACCCAAGTGCCCACTTAAAGGTTCTATATGTAAAATTCACAAAATTGTGGCCATTACGTCAGCTGCAGTCAGCATCCTGTTGCTCACTTGTGATTTCCCGCTCTTGGCTCTAGCCACCATTAGCCAAAGCAGTGAAGTGACATACACAAGACTGATTGTGAACAGCTCACCAAGGTCAGCATAACTAAAAATAAGTTAGTTAGTTATTTTTTTGCATAATTTTGTACATGGAACAAGAAATATTGGGAAATTGTGTGCGTATGTATATTACACAGTTCATGGCTTTAGTGCAAGGAGTGTGAAAAACAGAAAATGTTGGGCCTTTGTGTGTAAATGTCAGTATAGCAGACATTAATGAATATGATATTATCATTTTCTTCTACAACTCCACTTATGACACCAATGTGATAAAAATAAATGGATTTTGCTGTAATTAAATTGAAACAAAGACATCAAACAATGCTTAAATAAGCACATGATGAGGCTGATTTGAAAAAGGTCTGGATTCGTGCTTTGAAAAGAACAAACAAATTTTAAAATGCTTGTTTTCTGAATGGAGTTCAGATCAGCACTTCGACTGAATTAATCTGGTCTGCTACAGTTGTACAAATCTCAAAAAACAAGGTGCCACGCTACTGTTCCAACATTCTGTTTGTCCAATTGTCCATCTATCGGACAGCCCATTATGCCAGAAATATTATTATTTTTAGTATTGTTCTGACACTTTTATTAAAATATACGCACTGACCCTGTCATCTCAGTCTCATGGGCCTGGAGGCACTAGCAGCAGAAAAAAAGCTCATTAAGACCAACGACACCAGTTTATCTGTCAAGGTTTAGCAACTGAAGACAAAGGACAATTGAGGTAAGAGCAGCAAGGCTAGCTAGCCATTTAGCTACGTTGAGTGCATACAGCCAATGTGGAAGTTAGCTTGCATTGTAACCTGCAGGAATTATTAAAAATGCAACTAAAAGCTGTCACACCAAATTTCTCTAAAAAGTTATCTTGATTTTTCCCCACTAGACTGCCAACAGAAGAGAACCCCCAAGGATGTTGGTCAAAACTTGTGAGTGGACTCATACTCCACTGTATAGAGCAGACTGCTTTAATCTGTACCTCAGCATCTCTGACAAATCCCTAGGGTTCACTGATTTTCCTTCTTTCAAGAGGACAGCCACCTTTCACAGGAAGCTGAAACAACACTTTGTGGAAGGAAATGGACATGTACTTTGACGTGCAAGTCAAAAACTGCAGACTGATGGGCTGTGTTCATTTCTGCGGTGTGATTGGACATTTTTACTCTATAGACAGATTGCGGTAATGACCGAAAAGACAAGATCGTGGATACAAGCGGCCGAGTTTCCTCCGTAGGGTGGCTGGGCGCTTCCTTAGAGATAGGGTGAGAAGCTGAGGTGGTTTATTATGGATGCCCCCTGGTTGCCTCCCTAGGGATGTTCTAGGCATGTCCCACCGTAAGGAGGCCCAGGGGAAGACCCAGGACATGCTGGAGAAACTGTGTTTCTCGGCTGGTCTGGGAACACCTTGGAGTCCCCCCAAAAGAGCTGGAGGAAGTGTCTGCGATGAAGGAAATCTGAGCAACAAACAAATTTATTTTGAAACCCATACAGTTTTTTTCATTCATCGCAGGGGGTGCTAACCATTACACCACTGTTCCACAGCATTTATAATTATATATGTATACACACATATATATATACATATACATATATAAATGTATATTATTAGTATTGGTTTGAAATTTGTTATATCAGTACACCAGATTTCCTGGCTACAGTATTCTACTGGTTGTTATTCTTTTTCTACTTTCTCTCTCTGCCTTCATCCATCTTTCTTTGAGTGTTTGGCCTGTAACGGTAGTTGTCTCCATTAGTCCAAATTAGAGCTGTTTTCCAGGGAAGTCTGGGAAGTGTAAATCAGCCTCTGCAAGCTAAAGACACTGCATGGTGCCTTCACAGAGAATTGCTGCTCTTTTACACAATGTTGGTGAAACGTTTAGGAATCTACTTCAAATAAGCTTGCAAAGTCATCACCTTTTAGTTCACTCTCTGGATAATAATATATGCAATACAGTAATCCCTCAATAAATTGTGCTTCGACTTTGCGGCTTCACTCAATTGCGGATTTTCTATGCAAACATATTCAAATATATATTGCAGATTTTTTTGTTCGTTCACAGATTTCTGCGGATGATGTTGGCGTCGTTATATCCTGCCCACTGATTGGCTCAGCGAAGGAGAGCAGCATTAGATTCCACTTTGCACAGGGATCACTATAATATTATGGTTCTCCCATACTTTTTGTTGTTATTTTTGTTGTTTATTTGGTCTTTAATATTTCGTGTAGTAAAGACACATGAACTGAAACCAAGGGCTTCGGAAGCTGTGAGTAATACTAGGAATGTGTTTAACATACAGAAAATGCAATGTAAAAATACAAACTACAAATTTTTCATTCAAAATTGAGGAGTAATAAATATAATAAATATAATACTCAATGCCTCAAGCACAACAGTGAAAGTATTACCTCTGAATTCAGTTGGCCCTGTCAGTGTTATATTACATATGCTACTGGTAAATAATCCCATATCCATCAACATGCAAACAAAATTATAATATTATAGTACAGTGTAGCATTGTGACAGTCTATACTTTTGGATGCATTTTTTTTCTCTGTAACATACTATTCTATTGGTTCATTGTATTTTGTGCATAATTATTTAGTTTTGCACATATATTGTTTTTAACTTGCTGTTAATATTTTGAAGCATAAAGTGATAAATAAATCTTAACCCTAAATTTAACCTTTTATGGTGTTCTGAGACTTTTTCTATCTAATGGTGTCACAAATGATCTAGACGTGGTGTTAATGCAGCATGTAACATGCTGCAGTGTGCTAACAAAGGCAGAAGAATGCAAGCTAAACATACATTTTTCAGACATTTTTAATTCACCTGCTCACATCCAAAATTAAGCTCTTGAACCTTAGGAACATGTAACACTGTTAAACAATGATTTTGGTGATTGTTCAGATATTTAATGAAATGGTTTTGAAATAGATGATAGCAACAGTCTCTTAACTTAATGATAAACAGGGCATCAACTTCTATCACTGTCCCTCCTCTATTATGAATACTTTCATTGTCTTAATGGACACAGATACAGTGGCACCAATGAGGTACAGAACAATGGCAAAGCTCAGGCCTTCTACTGAGTGCAAAATGACTCAATTGCCATGCTGATATGTTGATGTAAATTAGAAGATTTTTAGATTATAATTACACCTCTCCTCTTCAGAGGCCGAAGCGGTGAGAGTGAAGCCTTATGGAATAATTGGGGAGGCAAATGAGAGCGAAGCCATGAACAGGGGATATTAAACAGAATTCCCTTGAACACTGGGCTACCTGGAAGCCTCCAGAACAGGTGATTAGGCAGGAGTAGGTGTCATTAAAACTCCATTAGCACAAAACCCAACCCCTGGTGGTCACCGCAAACACACACGCCTACACTGCTGAGGCAGACCATAAGTGTTTGCACATATGTGTGTGTGTTGAGTATGTAATGACTCATTTAGGACCCCTACCTCTGGGAATGTGACAGTAAGGACCCTCTTGTGCCTGCCTCACTAAGTGCCTGCTTATTAATTAAACACAGCTGAGGCCTAGGGGACAGTGACAGTTCTGCATATCCACTTGTCAAATTTCACTCTGTGTGGGACTAAATGGATGGGTCCTTATGTGAATTTTTGGTAAATGGTAAATGGCTACATTTACAGTATATAGTGCTTTGATCAAAAACGCTTTAAAAGGCTTTTACTTCATATTCACTCAGTAATGCACACACTCACATCCTGTTGGTGGTGAGCTGGTTGAAGGATGTAAAAATCATGTACATGTACAGGTAAACATATGGTGTGTAGGTAGTTTTCAGTTTAGGATTAATATGAGGTACTATATTACAGATTTCAGCCACATCTTGAAAATGAGAGGATTGAATCAATGAAGGGATGCTGTGAATGCCAATTATCATTCTACCATTTAAACCATCTTCCCAGGCATAGTAATTTCCCTCTAAATGTGTTGATCTAATTATGAATTAAAGTCAAATAAGCTTGGGTAATGAACCCGGTTTTATTCCTATGAGGGATCATTCTTTTTTTTGCCTTGGGTGACTCAGTTGCTGCCATACACAAGAATGTGTTTTCATTCGGTGTCCTAAGCTGGACTTTCAGACATGTCTCAGTGAATATTACTGTGTAATATCGTGTAATTCAAACCTCCAGTTCTGACTGAACCTCTTTATATGTCTTTGTTTAATTCTCTGGTATTGCCTTCCTATTACAACATTTGCTAAAATGACACAGAATTCCATTTGCAGTAATGCCTTAGCTATTGCCTTTGTTTGCATTGTGGTTTTAGTCTAGCAGAACCATAATGAGAGACTGTGCCAGTTGCTCACAAGTCCCACTTTAAGTGAATAGAGGAGAGTGCCATTGGAGCTCATTGTGCCTAAGGCTGAGCCTAGACAGAATTTGGACTGCAATGCTACTGCCCTACCCACAGCTATTAATCCTAAAAGCTGGACCATTAACAGGGAGAAAAGACAGGAAGGGGTGTATGTGTGATACTGCATGTGCCTGTGTGCATGTGAGCCTCTAACAGCAGAAAGCCACCAAACACAATGGATCAAAACTGCTACACCACTCTGCTGAAGTGACATACAAAAAAGCAGTTTGGAAAGTAGGCATTAGATTAAAAAGTTTTCCAGTAACACTGCAATATTGATAGTTTCTACAGTTTTCCCAAAAAAGAAAAAAATGTTCAGTAAAAAGAGGAAACAGACCACTGTAGATATTTCTACTGTCAGCTGAATTGCATCAAATGTATTGAAACTAGGGATGCCCAGATTTTTTGCATTTGAGTAATTTTATACAGATTGTTGTCCGATTACTTTTAACATTTATATAGAAACAGTGAACATATCAACTACATTAAAGTTTTTAATGTCATTCTAGTGCATATGTATATGACAAATGAATATCTCTGCAATGCATTAACAAAAAAAAATAGCCTGCACCCAAGCTTTCTTTTGTGCTTTATTGTAGTATTGTAGTATTGTAGTTTATTGTATAAAAAAAACAAACCCTCTGTAATCTTTTTGGCCTTGTTACTGTCTTCAGCGTCTTCAGTGCGGTCTTTGTTTGAGTTACTTGCACATCAGGCACCAGGACACGCCAGGTCCGAGATTGATGATCAACTTTCTTGTCATTTCATCTGATCTCCGGCCGTATGTTTTGGACACTCGGGTAAAGAGAGGGGGTGAGCTGTCAACTGATCACCACCTGGTGGTGAGCTAGCCAGACGCAACAACCAGACCCTGACACCTGACCCTCTCAGATGTTCAAAATGCACTGAGCCAAATCAATGTATGCAAGGCTGCTGGCCCTGATGGCATCCCAGGATGTATGCTCAGAGCTTGTGCTGAGGAGCTTGTAGGGGACTTTACTAACATTTTTAACCTGTCCCTTGCCCAGACAACAGTACCAGTGTGGTTCAAGACCACCTCCATTGTGCCAGTGCCGAAGCACTCTTCTCCGATGTGCCTGAATGACTAAATGATTGGACCCACACCAATTTGCCTTAAGAAGAAATAGGAGCATAGAGGATGCTAATCTACAGCGCTGCACTGTGTACTATCTCACCTGGAGAACAAGAACACGTATGCAAGAATGCTGTTTGTTGATTTCAGCTGGGCATTCAATACAGTTATTCCCTCCAAGCTAATCCCTAAACTTGGGGATCTTGGAATCAGTACCTCTCTCCGCTGCTGTATCATGGACTTTCTGACCAACAGACCTCAGCATGTCAAGTCAGGCCTCAACTACTCCACCACCATCGAACTCAACACTGGTGTACCACAGGGCTGTGTGCTGAGCCCCTTCCTTTACTCCCTCTTCACCCACGACTGCAGGCCTATGTTTGGATCCAACTTCATCATAAAGTTTGCATAAAGTTTGGTGATTGGACTTATCAGTGACAATGACGAGTCACAGTATAAGGCAGAGGAACACTTAGCCGCATGGTGCGCTCACAACAACCTGCTCCTTAACACCAGCAAAACTAAGGAGGTGGACTTCATAAGGGAGAAAAATGAGACTCATAATCCCATTAACATCAACGGCATGGCTGTTTGCTGAATCTGTCCTGAATCACCTCCAGCCAGATTAGGAAGGCCCGTCAGCGTGTGTTCTTCTTGAGGGTACTGAAGAAGAACCATCTGTCCACTGCCATCCTAAGCAACTTCTACTGGTGTGTGAAAGAGAGCATCTTAACCAATTGTATCACAGTCTGGTATGGAAACTGCTCTTTCGCAGACCGCAAGGCACTACAGAGGATGGTGAAAACCGCCCAACGCATCATCATCCAGAAGAAGCGATGTCTACAACAGGCACGTAGCATTCTTAAAGACTCCTCTCACCCTGCTCATTCTTTTTTTTCAGCTTCTGCCTAACTAGGAGGTGTTACAGGAGCCTCCAGTCTATAACCAGCAGGTTCATGAATAGCTTTTTCCCCACAGCTATTTTCCTATTAAACTCTGCCCCCCACTGATCTTCCTGCCTCCTGCCTCCCATCATCATCCTCTGTCATTGTGCTCCTGTTTCACACACAATTGTGTATAGATTCCTGTATATGTTATCCATACCCATCACTTCTGGTCTTGTACATATTTCCTTAAATCCATCCTTTCACTTCCCATCTGTATATTAGTATATCCCTTCTGTTTATTTCTATAGCACATATGTGTATATATGTCCAGACCATCTTTTATAGTATACAATATTAGTATAGCCTTTGTATATCCTAATGCACACACATATTTACGCGTTAATCGCGACGCGATTAATTTAAAACAATAACGCGTTAATTTTCTTTAATCGCGGTTAATCACGCAAAATGTTTTTAACGCCGTTAATTTTTTTTAAC
>JAOXYL010000030.1:10223480-10234224 GCA_028564955.1 Terapon puta
TGCCAATAAAATATATTTATGTTTGTGGTCAGAACGTGACAAAATGTGGAAAAATTCAAGGGGTATGAATACTTTTTCAAGCCACTGTATTTAAGTTTCAGTTTCTCTTCTCTATGTTCAGTACACAACGCCCATTACGTAGTGGTTATGCGGACACTGCTCCTCTCTCTCACTTCGCTCACTCTGCCCCTCTACCTCCTCTCCTGCTATACTGTGAGTGTTGCCGGCGTGCAGTCACATGACTCATCAGCACTCTGCTGACTGCGTGATGGCAGAGAGGAAGAGGTTTACAGCTAGAGAGCAAAATACTGCAAGTTGTGATGTTTGCAGAAAACAATTTGGGTACCGTGGCAACACTTTAATTCACTATTTTATCTTGCTTATTTTATATTTATACTTAGGTAGCTAGTTCTTATTCTGTTTTCATACTTTTACGTACTTATTGGGCTTGCACCGGGACCAGGGTAACTCATTTCGTTCTATCCCATGTTTTTACATGAAATGTAAAAACATGGGATAGAAATGAGAAATGACAATAAAACATTACATTTAAAACATTTCTCAGTCATCACATAATAATAATTTCATGTTTGCAAATTGAGTTTATTGATATAATTGCAAATATTGTATTAGTAAATTAAAAGTATTTTATAAGCCTCAATCTAAACCGTATCGATGTATCGGCAATACCGGCCCAGTATTCCTGGTATCAGACCAATACCAAATTTTGCAATATTGCCCACCCCTGCTGTAAAAAAGCATACCTACCAGTTATGAACTGTAAAGAAGTGTTTTTCCTTCTGTTGGTGTCAAACTAGTAAGAACTTGACAGGTACCCCTGAACAAACAATCAGCCACTCTTCCTTCTTCACTTTGGTTGACCTTTCAATCAGAAGCAAATTCCACAGAGCTATGAAATTTTGTCATGCTAATTCAAATCATTCACTGGCTGAGCCACCACATGGAGGCATAGCCACTCAGAAGGTTGCACCACCATTTTCTCATCCTCCTCTACACACATACACACACACACATCACGTGCACCATTATAGCGCCACACACACACAAATTCCAAACATAGACACTCATCTACCAACACACACTGTTAAACTATACACATTACTCATCAGGACATCAGACAGGCTCACCTGACCCAAAGAAGCCACAACAACCTTATCAGCAGCTATTTGTCAGAAGACTTGGATCAGAGAAATCCATACGCCCAACAAACATTATAAGATCAATCTCTAAACAGATGACATGCTGCTATTCCTACAAAAACCCTACCTTATCAACATAAGAAGCAATAACTTATTAAGCATTCTTCAGAATTACAGATTATCATGTTATCTATATACACAAATAGAGAGCGAGAGCTGTGGTTCAAACCAAATGGGTGTTTGTATGGCTTTTCTTATAGATCATATTGTAGTATTTACAAGAGCATTTACAAGACCCTTCCAGGTCTTTAGACCCTGTTGGAAACACAAACAACAATAGGGCCCAGTACTGGGTACTGGGTACTGGGTAAAATATGTATACCTATTTTAACCCAAATGATTATGATGAAGTACTTTTGATGCCTAATCTCGACCAAATAACAAATATTTTTCATGCTTAAATCATTATGAAATATATCTATATCTATCTATCTTAAAGCAGAAGTAGGTAATTTATAGAAATAATACATTTAATTATATTTGCTGTTGTAAAAGCAGCAATTGTTGCTCCATCAGTTACTCTGTTCTGATTGGGTATTTTGATTTGAGTGCAGTGGATTCCCATCAAATAGTATTTAAGGTAGCAGGTGGAGTTTTGAGTCTGAATTTTATCACAGATTATCTGCCTCATGTACTACTGTCAAGAGACAGAAACCATTTTAGAAAATATTATCTAAAGTCATTTTTAGATAAGTTATCTTCCATTTTAATAGTTTTGGAATACAAAGCATTACAGCTTGAATTTTGCTATACGACCCTTTGTATAATGACAAATGAATTCCTCCTTGAATGTGTTTAACTGTGTTTGTCCATGGATCTGAAATGACCTCACTACTGGCAGAAGACTACAGCTCTGAGCTAAAGCCTGCCTCTCCCATTCATAATTAGGCATATAGATGCACGTGCATGCACACGCACACGCGCACACACACACCACCCACCAACACAGTCACATCAGCAAGTAGGGCCATAAAAAGGATAGAGTACAGTTTGTTCCCTCAGAAATGCAACAGAAGCAAACAGCACTGCACCAACCAAGCATTTTCTCATTGCTTTATGATCTAATTTCACTATCCAGTGAAATGGATGACCACATTAACAATCTCTATTGTATTCTCACACTGCTTAAATGCGTTATGTGTGTTTTTAGTGCAATTAGCTGTGTTTAGGTATTGTTCCTGGGAGTGTGCTTGTGTTTGCCTATACAACTCCTTAAGTGGAAATACATTTAGGCACACCAACATATAATAATTATAATGTACTGACTAACAAAACAAAAACTTTAGATGAAGAAAACAAAAAAGAAAAGCTTTAGTTTGAGGTGAATACAGCAGAGTTTGCTTACATCTAGATCTCTGGTTGATTGAAAAAAAACTATGAATAATGTATGTGGCGAGTATGAAATTACACTATTACAGCTTTAAGATAATTTGTGTTTTGAGAGCTGAATATAATTGTTTTGAGACTATGATTTTCCCTTTGCCTTCAAGAAACCTAATTGAGCTAAGTGGAAAGGAGCTGCTAGTGAAGAATGAATCTGTTCCTTTCAAAAACAGCGAGCATCTAAAAGGCGCAAAGATCAACGAAGTTTTTTCGGCTTTCATACTGACATTATCTGTGTGCATCTATGCCATCCTGGAGTTTAACGGCTCTGCTAATTTAATATGGATATCATAAAAGTAACAGTATGTGGAAGACAAACAGTTGCACTACTGAGTTAAAGGAAGAAATAACATATGAAATCAAAAAGAAAAAGAGAAGCTGGTGATGTTTAACATATTCTAATTAGAAACTTTAAAAAGATTTCTGTTCAAAGCATAGAAAAACAAGAAGCAGTGATGATACTTTGTCGTGCACAGAGCAGTCCAGGCTGGGTTTAGCCATGATGGCTACTTTATCCATTTCATGTTGTTGATTATTGGTGTGTTGCTGTCTAATCTGTTTGGGTCTGGGTCTATTTTATTTTGCAGGCTCGTGGATGACTGGGAGACCACCACTTGCTGGTACAGGAATTGTAGCTGGAGCACACGTTATCTCTAGTCACTGAAGATAAGCAACACTGGATGCTATGCTAGCAATTACAGTACAATCGCACAAACTCGAAACTTCTCTTGTCTATTCAAATCAGTGTTAATTAAAATAACAATGCTAGGTGACTCTCTCATCATGTCAAGGTTTTCATGGTATACTGATTTCTGAACCTCTGGTCAGGACTTCTGTGCTTGTTAAAAGGCAATGTCATTCTTTACACCTGTTGATCTCTGAATTGCAAATAAACAGCGTCACCCTCTGCTTCCTGTTTCACGGACTCATCCAGCCTCAAGATCGACAAGCTAACCCCATATTCAACTGTGTTTTAGCAAGGTTTTGTCTTTGACATTTAATCTCTCTGACAGTGAACAAGAAGAAACACAACACATAAGTATCACAATGGTATCTTCATAATTAGTCTGTTTAGGTTAACCCTCCTTTAACATTTTCTTCCTCATCTTTTGTGTCCCTCTTTCATCCTACCCATTCCTCAGCTCTTTTGCCTTACAACAATATAAGGCTCACTGGTCCACACATGATCAACAAGATGACCTGTGCTCACTGCAAGATGTGGGTAAGAGCAATACGCAATACCCAGGTCTTCATCCCTTTGTGTTAGAGACAGTTGTCATCTCATTGGCAGAACACTAAAAGGTAACCAACGCTGTCACAGTTAAACTGACTGAACTGTCATACTGCTTCAACACCATCTACCAAAGAAACATTCTCACTGAGCGAACCACCTCACTGATTCTCTCTGATGACCCCTGAACAAGCCACAACAGACCATTGATTTTAGCAAGCCTTTGCTCTCTTCTCTTCTCTCTCTCAGTTTAGCTTTAGCTGGCCTGTTATTGTCATTCCACATCCTAATGGCTCTGCTATCGAGTGTGTGCTGATTGTTTTAACTGGCAGTGGAAGGCCATTGACCCAGGAGGGCCATCAAGAGGGTCTGTGAGATAACAAACCAGGTCCATGGACAACAACTACAGACATAAGTGCCTCCTCCAGAGACCAAAAGGGCAATTAAGAGGCTAAACAGATATGAACGGAGAGAGAGAGAGAGAAGAGAGAGTAAGAGAGAAGGTGGTGAGGGCATTGAGGGGAGTGATAAAGGCCAGTGTCAATCAATAGGCAGAAATGACCAGAGCTGGGAGGCAGAGCTGTGAGGCCTCTGTAGCTAACAATACCAGAGGGTACAGCGTTGGGATGTACATCATTGTGTTTTTATGCATTTGAGTGTACAATTGTTCACAGAGGCCTGGTCCCAGACCTAATAAAAAAAAACATAGTAAACAGACTTTACAAAGATTTCTGTTTGTAGTCGTCTTTGGACTTGGTCTGTTCTTCAGATTATACTTCAGTGTGATAATTCTGCTTCAAACAGAGTGTAAAAGACATCTTTTCATGCAATTTTAACAAGATACAGATAATTACATAAACTGTGATGTTTCTATCAAAAGCCTCATTGTACCTGCATTCTGGACTAACTCTAGAGTTCTGTGGCAAACACAGAGGCTCAGGCGAGGACGGAGTTGCAGTCATCGAGGCAGAGACAAAACAAGAGCACCTGAAGGGGCAAATCCTGCTGATGTTGAATCACAGGAGACTACAGGAGTGGGCTACAACTGCAGTGTTTGCAGTAACCAGTTTCTCATCAAGGGTCACAGTTAACTTCTAAACAAGAGAGAACCTAAGTGCAACTTTTTGCAAGTTGGCTTCACCACTGTCATCAACAGTGAACAGGTATGCTTTCCCATGACAGAACCAAAGGTCAGTCTTGACATCAAGATGTGTGCCAGGCAAGCAGTGATGTGGGTTTCAGCCTGAGTGTTGGATGCAGCATTTCAAGTGTATGATAACTACAGATGTCCTTGTGTAATGAAGACATGGGGAAGGCCTAAGGACAGAGCCTTGAGTTTTAGTTTTATGGACTTCTTTCCAATGTCAGCTGATAGGAGTGACCCACCACAAGAGCGTGCATGGTGTAACATAATGTACATTATATATATAATATAATGTGAGTTTGCTCAAGTAGTGTAGAGCACACTTGATATCTGAAGGGCTGTCTCAGCTGAGTAGCCTCCCTTGAATCCAGAAAGATTCTAAGATGTGAATCAAAGAAGTTAGTCAGGAGGAGATATGCAGACAGTTGGTTAAAAACAACTCATTCGACTGTTTTGGAGAGACGGGAAAGACAGGAACATCCCCGGTGTCCAGCACTGAATCCATGTTTATTCATCCATATATTCTGGGGGCATTATTCAGGTTTTTACTTCATTGTGGGTTTGTATTAGTGTGTTAATTTCATTATAGCACCAAATCACAAAAGTTATCTCTTGACATTTACATGTCTAGGTCGTACTCCTTGTAATATTATTTACAGAGACCCAACAGTTCCACCCATGAGGAAGCATTTGGTGACAGTGGCAAGGAAAAACTTTCTTTTAATAACTGGGCTCTAGGTGAGCAGCCATCTGCCTTGACAGTTTATCTTAAGAGAGACAGAGGGAGAGAGAAAAAGAGACAGTGGAGGGAGTGTTAGAGAAAGTGAGAGACAGACAGGTAGACAACAGCTATAATAACAAAATGGTAACACTAATCATAGAAATATGACTAATGATAGCAGTAAGAACTGTAACTCCATATGCTTGTGCAAGTTTATTGTGATGGTCTGCTGGATACAGAGTAGACTGAGGAATGGAGGTTGAGCATATACATATTTGAATGTACATGAATTCCATATACGCACATTTACTATGCGTATCATGCAGTGTTCATATATGTATTATATACCATATTTCAGACTATAAGGCGCACTTAACATCCTTAAATTTTCTCAAAAATCTACACTGCGCCTTATAATCCGATTTTAAAATCTGTCAAAATGTTTTAGTACGACTTTGGTAAACTACGAAGCCGCACTGCTTGATGGATTGTCGGAGCATTACAGCTTCCGTAGTCAGGAGCCTCACGGAGTAATACGTACCCACTGTTTCACTTAATGCGCCTTATAATCCGGTGTGCCTTATGGTCTGAAAAATATGGTAATGTGTTACACAATCTATTGTGTATAATATGTAGATTGTAAGTGACAGTGAAATCAGCCTATTTAAAATTTAATTGGAATATGTGAGGAGAGAGTGTATGTGGGGGATGGGAGACCAAGGACCATGCCATGCTTCAAGCACAGCATACATCAGTTGATTTCGCCACATCATTTGATATAGGCACACAAAATACATCACAAATACAATAGAAGCAGGTAAAACCCAAATATCAATACCAGTTTAATATATTATGACATTGATCATCATAGCTTTTGAGAAAAAAAAAGAGGGTTTGATTCAGTTTCAGCCAGGACACCCTCACACATCTCAGCAGAATATTGACCTTGATGGTCCAGAATTCATTCAGTCATTCAGGCATTGAGACAGGCTCCAAACCAATGTTACCCCCGGGTAAAATGTACATAAAGTACTAGTGGATGCGTCTGTGCAGACATATTTCTGTAAGTGCATTTAAAATATACCAGATACACAAGAATATGTATGTGTATACATATATGCAGACACAAACTCTGTTACAAACACACAAGCACAATGTAATTATACCAGTTCTGCCTTTCTTATAGGGCCCTGTGCCACCAGAACAATAGTTTTGCCCTACAGAATGCCTTTATGAAATATAACCTCGTTCTCCTAGCCAGGACCCTGTGGTTTTATGATAAATCTCTCTCCAAGAGCAAAACATGCATAACTGAGACCTGGCCACAGGACACAGCTCTTCTGCTTAGAATGTGGAAAAAAAAGTCTACGCTTAGAGTGCAGCATTGTGATCAGTGTTTCCCATCTAGCATCATTTGAGGGAGTAGCTTTATCTAAAAAAAGATTAGGAGAGCTCATTGAGAATAAAAAGATCGGCAGTTACACTTGTGGTACACATGCTGAAATCTTTATAAAAAAATAATACATGAATTAAATTAAAAAAATCTTAATCCTCATTCTGAGATTAGATTACATATATACACACACATACACTGTACATACACATCTATCATGTATATGTGTATATAGACTCAAATAATTGGATCCTCATTTGGATTTTTAATTGTGAACTTTTAAACTCAGAATTTATAGCTCAAGTCTTCTTTTGGCTCTCTGTACATGTGGCTATTTGATAGATGTTAGCCTTTGAACCCTCTCTTGCCCCTCTCTTCACTGGGTTTCACATAGACCAAAGTCAAAGAAAAACAGCTTCACTTTTGCTTTTATCCACCTAAAACAGCAGCAGCTCCACTGTAGTCCTCCTATTCCCTTTACCCTGACTTTGACCAGCTTCAAACGCTGTAGTTGTTCTCCATCTAGCCCCCTACATCCTCCTCTTCCTCCAACCCAGCTGAGTTCCTGCACAATTAGCCTAATGGGCGAGATGGATAGCACAACTGGTGAAGATGAGATAATACAAATTAATATCTTCCTAACTGACACATCTGGCTAAGATGTGGTTAGTTTTAGGAAACTGAGGAACCAACTCACAGTTGGATTGTACAGCTTTGGCTGCTGCTAAACTGCACAGGGTGAAAAGCCCCCCTTACTTTGTTGCTTGCTGCGCTGTTGTTTTCACCCAACATTTTAGCTGTACTATCAGAGCACAACATCTTCCGACCTTGAGACTGGGTAGACAGGTGTTGCATTGAAAAGTCTCAATTTGCAAGTCTTCCCAACTTTCTGCCTGTCCTTTTCGTTTACATCTATGATTGACCCACACTGACCTGATCTATTAGGTCAAATTCACCACACTATTTTTCCAGTCACTGTATATTCACAGGTGGATTCTTAGGAAAACAAAGGTTGCTTTCCCTCTTTAAACATATGCAGCTCATTTTTTTTTACGCAAATCTCCATCTGGGCAGTTATTTGTTAGTACTGAAGCTGCAGAGCACCAAGAAAAATATTCATCCACACTCTCTTCTGATGTCCTCTTCCTGACTCAAACCTGGACACGGTCGTGCCTTCACTGTCCTCGTTCTAAGCTCGCCGAACTCTATTACAATATTACCTTTGTTTTTTATTACCTTCTTCATTTCGACAAATTCAGAGACCTACATGACACACTGTTAAACAAGGATATGTTGCAGGGAGAGAACTTGTTGTTTGCATTTTTATAAATGTCATTGCACCTGACAAGACATTTTAAGGTATCCACTGATAAATAACAAAATCTAGTCTTTGGTTCTTTTCAGAGCCACTGTTTCAGTGATATCAGAGAGTGACGCTTCAGATTAAAATAATTAGCCACAGTTTTGTCTCAGAGGCATCTGTGCAATTAAACAACACTCTCTTCCTCTTAACTTTTTTCCTCTACAGGCCTTTATGTTTTCATGGAGTCATCCTTGAAAACACCCCTTCTGTTATCACCAGTGTTCGAACCGACATGACAAACAAAGGGGTGCTGTGGGGAAGGGAGAGCAGAGCAGCGCAACAGCAGCTTGATAGAGAAACATTACAAATTTCATTTCTATCCTCAAGAGGCTGATGTTTCATTAATTTGTCATCACTGCAAACGCTTACTCCTTAAATCCCCCTTTGTGTCCTTTTTGCTTCTTTGAAAACTTTAATACAAGGCCATATTAATTAATGGATGCTTTCACAGAAGAATTGTCTGCTAGAAATGCAGGACACCAGTGATCTCTTTGGTGTGAATTATTTAACTCTCTAGGCAGCTATTTAAGATACTGAAACAACACCTCCTCGCTCCTTCCCGTTTCCCTCCTTCGCTCTTACTTACCCTTACTCTCGTCTGATTCTTAAATGTTCAATGTGCTATCTGCCAGAAGGCTCTGACTTGTGTTATCTATAAGGATAATAACCATAAAGATCTTCTCTTGCTCTAATTAAGGCAAACACATGCATGCAGTGTAGTTTTGCTGCATGAGAAGCTGCCAGATCAAACCAGTTTGACTTGAGTGTGAGTCTGGGTTCTCTGAAAATGCAAAACTAACCATGAAAAGAGACCGTCTGTAATAATGGCATATAACATACGTGCCAATTTATTACATACTGTACAGAAAAATAGTGATGGTAATAACGGAGCCAGGGATTTCTATTACCGCCCTTAGCATAACTACAGCACCGTGCCCCTGCTTTTATTGGAGCTATTTTTATTAGCCACAGGGCGGCACCTTTCCACCTGTCAAACAGACACAGAGGGGCTACAGCAGGAGCGGTGCAGCAGATCTGCTCACAGAATATTAGTAGGTGAGATTCAGGCACAGCTAACGTGGTGTGCACTTGGCCACCATCTCTGTACATATGCAAATACTGATAAGCTCTGTTTGCTCAGGGTCAGTCAGCAGGGAAAAGCATACAAATGTGCATCATAGGCAACATCTGGTAACTGGGACTTTATTTGAGAAAAATCTGCATTTAGTAAGGCACAGGCTCACCACCACACAATGTGAGGCAACAACGTGTCAGGAAAAAACTAGAAAATCTGGCTTGCTTTTCCCCATCATTGACCCTGAATATTATGATGAGCTGAAAGTAACCATCATTATATATTCTTCTTTAAAAAAATGAGAAGCTTGAACCTATGACAGAGATCGGGCAAAGGAAAAAACATAGGACCTTGACGTACACATGTCTTGAACACTTTCTAAGAGGTGATAAACTTTTTTGCTTTTATGGTCTGTAAGCTCTTCCATGTAGGCCTACAGACTCTCTTCCTGTTAGTAACCATATAATGTTTTGCCAGAATCGATGGAGTAACGCGTTCAAATTTACATAGTATACATAGTTACAAATGCAGGACAACTGTTTGAAGCCGATGAGACAAAAGGACTGAGGGGATGTTTGAAGCACGTACCTCACATCAGATAAAGTTAAATAAAGCATTGTCTGCTTGTTGAAAATGTTAAGTCTAATGGTTTGTCATGTCGTCTTAATTGCCATCTAACTTCATTGGCTAATTGTCTGACCAGAGACAAAACATAACTCGAGGGAGGTGTTAGAGACTTATAAGAATAAATGAAGTTGATAAGGGTTAGAATGACGAGAGAAATCACCTCATCACCTCCATTTCCCCCATTTCCGATTGGCAGCTTATGTAGTGTACGACAGGTGATCAGGTGATCTGTTTGCCTCCAGATCTGTGACGTGGTCGTGACGTTGGCATAGAAAGGGTCTACCTCCATCTGTCACCCCCCCTTCCACTCAGTCTCTTTCTTCCCTCCTCTTTTACTTCTCAGCTGTCTTCCTCCATCCTCCCCTCATCTCCACTTTATGTCACCTCTCCTGTGCCACCCCCCACCATTCTACCGCAGCAAGTTCTATTTAATTGCATGTCATAATGAAATCTAATCTGATCAGGAACAATCCAGTGCTTCTAATCAAATTAACTAAGTCTTTCTTTGATTTTCAATTATCTCTCGTCGAGGCTCTAGCGAGCTTTATTTCATACACTCCATCGGTCACCAGCCACAGGAGAGAGAT
>JAOXYL010000030.1:10234324-10244367 GCA_028564955.1 Terapon puta
ACACACACACACACACACACACTTCAGAAGCTCATGCATGCTTGAGAAGCATATTCACAGAAGAATGTATCCTCATCAAATGCTGAACCACCCAAACTGGCGTTCAAAATAAAAACTCATCATCATCCAGCAGAACACACGTCCACTTCCTATATGGGCGCCGCCATCATGAACTGGCCACATCAGAGTCATCAGTGATCTTGTTCTGGAGCCATGTATCATATACACCTGCCTGAGTCAGTAATCAGTAATTCACAAATGTTAGCTGATGATCACTTGCTTAAGTCAAAGTTACATCTCCTTTTGACATTCCTATGCAAAACTGAACTCCTGAAAAGTAGTCCAAAGCTACCCCCATAAGGACGTCACTCTTCACAGCACATGCATCAAATAATTGGCGAGGCTTTGAGGTGCTGATTTTGTCCTACATACCCTGCTCCAAACGGAGTGAATACAGGAGAATCATCTCACAAAGCCAGCAGAACCATATCACCCACAAAACCCCCTGCTCTGCATGAGAACAGCTTGAAAATCTGTCCATGAAAATCACAAACAGAATCAGTGACAACAGACTGCCTTAGCGAAATTTAACACCCACTGAGAACACATCAGACTTACTTCAGAGAATAACACCCCTCTAACGCTCAAGCACCAGATAGCTTGTGGCAAAAGCCCTACACCCCTGCAGCAGGCAAGCAAGATAAAAGAAATGCAGAGACAAGAAACATAGACAAAGACTGACCTAAACAACAAGTGTGGGATGATGATGATGATGATGATGATGATGATGATGATGATGATGATGATGATGGTGATGGTGATGGTGGTGATGGTGATAGTGATGGTAATGATATATATATACATATAGGTGGTGTCCAAAATGTCACTGTTTCTGTGAAAGGGTTATTAAGAACATGCTGAACACCTTTGATTAAAACTCACTGAACCAGAAAAATTGACGTAAACTGTCACAGACATCATGGAACCTGTTCAAGCAGAGATACTGACCAGACACTAGAGCTGCTCAGAGAGAAAAAAGGGACTGACATTAGCAGGCAGTAGTGACAGTCACAGTTGACACTATATTAGCCCAACGTTTAATGTCAACGTTAATTTAATCACGCCAGTCATTTTTGAATTGACAAAGAAGAAACACAAGGATTCACGGTTTCATATAGTATGATAATTACATGCTACTTGACTATGTACATAATGTATTTACAAACGCTGTCTGGGTCAGACAAATGGTAACAAATACACACACAATACTCAAAGCATCTTGCAGATATGATTTAATCACACCATCCTTCTAACCACACACTTGCTGTTACTGACCTTATATACAGTAAGTACAATGTTGAATGATATGCATTATTGATAACTAACAACAGCAGCACCAACCTAGCCCTAGGTCCTTTGGGTGTCCCCGCCTCAGACCGAGGCTATCTCGAATGCGTACCACAGTTACTGCTGTCGTTGCAGGTCGAGCCATGGACCCGCAATAAAATGACACATTGCCAATAATCCCCACGAAACGACCACAGATCCAACAAGTGGAGGCACAGTGAAGTGTGCATAATATGTTAGGTGAGACCAGGGCCGGGAACAATCCCTGTGTTAAGAACCATATTGAAAGGCGCTCTGCCTGTATGTCACACTCAACAGCCGAGGAGATGCATGGCTTTTATTAGGCCCTGACAATAACTGTCACCCAGCATTTCATATTCAAAGTAATGTGCATAATTACAGTTTTACGAGCAGTCTCTGAATACATTTAGACAGCGATTTTATTTCTGAATGTGATGCTGTTCCACAGATTATCAATAGTTAATGTGCTTTCTGTCTTCCCCTGGATAGCCAGAGAGCAAGCGAGTGAGAGAATGGAGAGAATGGAGAGAGAGGGACTAACCCAATGTGAAAAGTTTATTCCCTCCATTAGGTGTAGATGGTCAGCCATAGCAATTTGCTTAAACTTCAACGTTATATTCTCAAAAATCACAATAAATGTCTGTTACGTCATTATCTATCAACAGGCAGTGCAACAAAATGGTCAGGGAGGTTGCAGTATTGCACCCTGGGTATGCAGACCCACTCGCCCACTCGCCTCTGTGCTTCTCTGCTTTCTGTGAGCGTTATAAGTGAATGAATCAGTCATGAATGGGCTGGAAGTTGACAGCCATGGACTGAGAAGGGAAGAGATGAATTTGATTGATGGTACTGGTCTTACCCTTAAATGATCATAATAAGCTCAAGATAAACAATGTTGATACATAAAAAAATAGCTGTAATTAAAAAGTACAGATCACCATCTGTTCATGCCAGTCACTTAGTGTGCATAGTGGTGGTTTTGGGTTTGAGACTGGAAAATGCAAGATCAGTCATCCTCTGTCATAGGTGGGATACTGTGGAATAGATTCAGCTGTGTACACACACACACACACACATACATACACACAGTCATCATGCATACACGCAGCCTTGTTTTATGGGCTTCATCATAGTCCTGTTTGCATCTGCTCCAGCTTGTTTCCATCCCTTATTTACATGCTTAGGGAAGCAAAACGTCATTTCTAGAAAGGGCCGTTGCAGCAAACACTGTTTAAGATATTCACTCTCCTCCTTGCTTACATTTAACTCATTACTTTTCCTTAATGCATGCAGATTTGCTTTCTGCCTGACTGAGGGAACAAACTCAACACTAAACAAATGATTTTCCCCCTCGCTGTCTCTCTTTGCTGTGTATACCATTCATCCAAAATTTGAATAATGTTGAGATAATAACAGTAGAATGTAGGTTCTCCTCAGAGCCTTACGTGTGTGTATGTGTGTGTGTGTGTGTGTGTGTGTGTGTGTGTGCACATGTTCAAGGGAAACCTTTTCTCATTTCCCATTCATCATGGTCATGACAACTCTTTGTAGTGGAGGCCCTACCTCCTCATATCTAGCAGTGGAAGAGGGTAATCATTGGTGTCATTCAATCATTCTGGATGCCTCTGCGTGAACAGACACACACATGTATGCATGCGCACACACTCTCTTACACACACACACAAACATGCATCCTTTTAATCTAATTACAAACTTGACCTTTAGTTGAAATGATTGTTGGCATTACTGCTCATCCACACATACACATAACACACATGCCGCTGTTTTCCCTCAGAAACACCCTCCATCCCTGTTCAACACACAAACACACTCACACGCTCACACACTCACACACTCACACACAACACTTTATCTGTTCAACAGATCGTCAAGGCTTTACCTGAACTTACACTCTTTCTTCCCCCGGGCAAGAATACATTTCTTGACCAAATTAATATTTGGTATAATATAATTTTGTGAATTTTAGACATGAAAATTATGAGATTTGAAGACACAAAGTAGCAGATAACAACATACAAAAAAGACGGTCAGACGAATACAGAGTTCTGACATTTGTAAACTGCTTTGGACAAAAATGAATATGGAAATAGAAATGGAGGGGGAAAAAGCTGGTTTAACATAGTAAATTCCTGTTGGAAACTTTTAATGAGCGTATATAAACCCATTTGATTCTTCTCGATACTTTGACTTGGCTCTGAGTTAGAGTTCTGCTCCAAGACCTGGGCAGCTTGGTTGAGTAAAGCTTTGCTGGTTTGGGGTTTGGTTATTTCTTTCCTTTTCTCTCTGGCTTTTCTTTGCCTTGTTGCGTCTACAAAATGCCCTCCAGGAAAATGGAAAAAAATCAAATGTTGCCAATGCACTGAATTAGTCTGGTGTAACAATTAGGGAAAACAGGCAACTGCCCCAGAGCCCTAAAGGCTCGAGGTTCACTGCATGTCAAAGAGTTACACATAACAAACTTTATTGGACGTTTTTGGAAATGTGCAACACTAAGGGACCCAACAAAAACAACATTGAGTCGTAGGCCCTACTAATAGGTTGAACTGGCCATGAAGTTAATGTTCGGTAACGGGTGAAAAATAGAAGTATACCCTTGTGCCAGGTCAGGTTTCCAATCTGGCCATGCTAGCTGGTTTCATGTGAGTCAGCCGGAAAAGAAACTGAAAAAGGCCTCAATTTTAGGCCAAAACTCTAAATACTTAAAATCCTATGAGCCCTCATCGCTACAGAGAGAAAATATCCATCCATCATCCATCCATCCATCAATCCATCCATCCATCCATCCATCCAAGTGAACTGATTTAAACAGCTAAATATTTAGTCAGGTTCTCAAAGTGTGATCTTGAGTAATGTAGCACCAGTTCAAAAAGCTGTGTAACACTGCCCCCTCTGGTTGAAAGTATGAAAACAGTCTTTGCTGTGCCTGTAATCACACACGAGTCATGTCACAGAGGACCGAGATACCCTGAACGACACGTTTACGTCACTGATGCAAGACAAGGTGAGCTGCTGCCAGTTGGCAAAGGGGTGTAGTAACTTACTAGGATGTAACTTGCTGACAGTTAACTGTGGGAGTAGCTGATTTTCCCCTCACTTTTCACAGGTTTGTAAGTTTGCGTCTCTGTGAAGAACTAGATATTTTCTAACATGAATCTCTTGTGCTGATGATTTACGTATTCATACTATTCAATGTCACCCAACACTGAAAAAACGGAACTCTTCTCCTGCTTCAAAAGGAGCACTGAAGAGATGATGCTGATGAGAGGCTCAACAGCCAGTGTAATAAAGCATGCTAAGTGTAAGCCACCAGATTTACAGGGCCTTTACGCCACAGCCAAATGTGCCATCATTTTCCCTCCCAAAACGTTAATGTCACACAGGACTGCCATAAATACATCAGTGTGCTAATTTAAGGGTCCTCAATGGAGATACTCCTCCATTGTTCTCTCCCAGGGCTTAAAAACATCCTGGAATAATGGGAATTTTTATGAACATGTAAGAAGAGGATGTTCATGGTGGCGTTCTTGTGCCTCTGCAGCCCTTCTCCCACAGTGGCAGTTAGATGTAAAACACACAACAAACAAATGATTGTGAGAAAATTGGCTTTTCTTCAGATCTGTCATTTCGGTAGCTCTGCATAACAAGCAGTGATTGTCAGCCTTTGGCTAATAATGGCTTGGAAATGCATCTTATTATGCATAACTATGCACACTTGTGCAGAAATATGTTTGGTTTTTCCTCACTAGCGTTATTGGTGTCTGGTGTTGGCGTTCCCATTTTTCTTTATCTGCAGCACTGCACCATACACAGCAAAGCAGTGAAGAGGCAGCAGAAGAAAAAATTTAAATCTATATTTTTCAAGAACAGAACTCATCCAATAGCCCTTTCAAGGGAAGAAAATCTTCATTGCTGAAGTTGTGTAAAAAACTGGCCATTATTAAAAGTATAAACCTTGAGCACAGAGTGAGTCAATGCTGACAAGCAAACCATGTGAGAAATTAATCACAGTTTTTTTTTTTTTACATTTCTGCCTAAATGCCTTTCACACAGGTAATACATGGCAACAATTACACAGTGACATATAATGAGAGGTGTATGGGAAGACAATGGCTAATAAGCGAAAGAGGGCCATTCACTACTTCCCAGGGAGCTAATGAAAGCTTTAATTAAGTGTCAAACAGTAGCGATGCTGGGGAGGCAGGAGAGTGCTGCTGATGGCCCCATACTGTGTGTTTCTTTAGATCCATCCTCAGACTGGAGCCAAAACCGGTGTCTAGACTGCGGCAAGGAAACGCTCTCACTATGCACACACAGGCACACATTATATACACTACACACACTGAAGGAATTAAAAATTTACCACGTTTGTAGCCTTTGTTTCTCATGAAGCCCTGAGTCAGGCCACGGTCACTTACCGTCGTCAGCTTTTTTCACTATTTTCAGCACTTCTACACACACTACACCAGTGTGCATGTGGAGAAGTGCGAGGGCTGCAGTGGGGAGCTCTCACACACACATGGAGGAGGACAAAATGGCTTTCCAATCAAAACTACCTTACAAAGCTTCATTTACTAATTTCACTGTATAGAGGATACAATGTCCTGCACATTTTATTTATATAAATACAAAATCAATCCAGATGAACAGAGATGTGAAGAAAGTTAAATCTATAGGAAGCTGCAGCACAGATAAAACAAACTATTCACACAGACCTGCAGTAAGCCCCTCACCCATGACGGCCCTCATGTTCACGTGTTGGTCTGTTTTAAACTGTTTTAAAGAGGTGCTGACCCACGCTCGGTTTGGTTGGAGTTTGTTGTTTGTCATTATTATGACTGCAACTACTACTATTACTACTTGTGTACCCTGACGGACTTAAATGGTTTGGTCAAACTATCAGTGTGTACGTGTGTGAACCACAGAGCACTGATGAAGTCCCTGCAAACCCTGACCCCGAGAAACAATGAGCAAACGCCTTAAATGATAATTGGTTTAAAAAAATGGAAAAATCTCTTTAAAAATCCATATGCCAAATGTAAAAGAAGCAGATACTTCTTAGCGCAAAATAATAAAAAAATAGTCTTTTATCGGTGTCTCTTAACTGCCGTGTAAATCAGGAAACAAAAATGTCAAATACAAATAATATCAGACTCATTAACAGATATTTACCCTGTGGAAACAAATGTGAAATGTCTGTTAATCCATGTCAGTGATCTCTTTAACTACTTTCCCAGTAAAGTGTGAATGGAGGAGCAGAAAACTTTCTAATCAAATCTCTCAATCATCCTGTAATCTTCTCTCTCCATCCATCTTTCCAGTCCTTCTCTCCTCTCCTCGCTCCCTCATCTCACATCTGTTTTTCCTCCTTTTTTTCTACCTCATTTCTTACTTATCCTTTCCCCTCCCTCTGTTGTTCTCCTGTCTCCCTCCCCCTCTCAGCAGGAGGAGAGTGCAGTAATGACTATAATTAATAATGAAAATAAATGCATTTTAAGTTTTAAAACCCACCAGGAATTTACTCTTGTTGAGTCTTGTACAGCTGTGCCTCTGTGCATGGGCTGGTTGGAGAGCGTACACACATGCACACACACACACACACACACAGAAAGATGCACATGCACAACTCAGACAAAGATAAGTTAGCTTGCTGAAATAAACCAAATCATATTTTCTTTTATTTCCCACATCTCACACACAGAATTGAAAAGTGTTATTTTCAAATGATCAGCTCTTTATTTTTATAAACGGAGCACTAATATGATGTTATTTGACTCGTCCCTGGCTCCACCTGCTGCCTCTAAGACCACTGGACAAGAGTCCACCACACCTGAATCAAAACCACCAACCAGGAGGGAGTATGTGATGGAGCTTCAGTCCCTGAACTGTGTTTGAGCTAACAGGGAGCGAATAAACAACAACCAAATGACCGAGACATGAGAAAACAGCAGCTTAAGCAGAAGATGAGCAGTAAGGATTGTTCTGTCAGCGACGAGTATCCAGCAGGCTCAGATTCAGCTTCATCCTTCAAACTGCAGAAGTCCATAGTTGTAATTTGACAGTATTTCTGTATTCTATTATAAATATATTCTCAGTTGTATATTTTTATTTAGATATATTTTCATTTTAGGTCTATCTTATTTTATTGCTAAAGTTATTATTTATATCAGTTCTATATCTATTTTTTCTTTTACACATACGGTGTCTCTCTCTAAAATATTTTTGAACACTGTCTAAAGGACCCAAAAATTTCAATGCTAACAACTAATCCATGTAATTATTGTGCATATGATGATGAAAAAATGTTGAATCTTGAAGAAAAATGATGCTGCAGGGAGGAGGGGAGCTGGTGTGCACCATCGAGAGAGGAGCTGGAGTGGACACTTGCCTTCATTTTCTAAATAAGAGCACTTCAGTATTATGAGGAGAATCTGCTAATCTTACCACTTTAATTAATATTTTCTTCAAAGGACCCTGTGGAGGCTTTAAGTCGTTGCGAAACTGTTTCAGTTAAATATTGATGTTTCTATATAATCTACATAAGCAAAAGACACCAGGGCTGAGAGGATGATTTCTATCAGTGTCTAATAGTTCTTTCTTTCTCAGCAGCATCACACAAAATAACGCCGGGGTTTGTTCTGGCAGAATTCAGCCGAGGTCTGTGTCTGGACCTGCTGTGTGTACCGTGAGGTGAGGTAACCATCAGGAGAACCATGAATATTTCAATCACATTTTTACCCCAGGTTAATAAAAACATGTAAAATCTCTTCACAGTCATTATTCATGTTTCATAAAGCAGCACAGCACAGCACTTATATACAGATTATACATAGAATTAATCACTCACACCAATCACACTGCTCACCACTGGAACAGGAAGCGACACTGTCCAGGCCTCACACATGTTGACTGGGGTGATTTTATATGAAATACGGGCTAATGCACATGGAGTAATGGTAAACTAAGCAGCTGATAAAACACTTGTGTGTGTCTGCACTGTGATGGGATGAAAGGATCGTTACTCCTCTTCACCTGTGAGTGAACCTGAGTCATCCTCAGTCTGTATCTCATTTATACAACCAGTCTTTGTTCATTAGGCCTGAATGAACAAACTTACATCCATAAAAAGTGTGTCTATACCGTAAAACTGACCGCTGGTCAGTGGAACATTATTTATGTTGCAGTGGCTCTCAGCTCCTCTGCAGGCTCTGACAGTGCTGCAGCTTTACACTGCCATCTGTTGGCAGCTGCCCCACACACCACTGAACAACCACACACCCCGAGGAGAACCTTCGTGGTTCTGCCCCTGATGACTTCAGACTAAAGAGTTCTGATAAAACCAAAGAAATATTAGAAAGGAGGAGAGACTTTCAGCATACTTTACTCTCATTGTGTAATTAAAAGGATGAAATGAAAAAACATCCCTCTTAACAGTGAGGATTTCAGTGTGTGTGTGTGTGTGTGTGTGTGTGTGTGTGTGTGTGTGTGTGTGTGTGAGTGTGTGTGAGTGTGAGAGAGAGAGAGAGGCAGAGAGAGAGAGAGGCAGAGAGAGAGAGAGAGAGAGAGTGCTGCATTAAAACAGATGACAGTACTTGGTCGTCCATATCTGTGTACTGGAGAAAGGTGGGTTTTCTTTCTATTGCAGCTGCTGCAGTGATGAATGCACAGAGTACAGAGCCACTTCTCAGACTTATTCCAAATTATACACTGAAGTAGAAGACATATGCCATAAATCCCTGCAGAGTGTCGGTAGCTTGCCTGTCATGGGCCCACCTGCAACCTGCCACTGTCCAACTGTTCGTCTCCGTGTACCTGTAGGTAGGCACACAGCTCTTCTGAATTATACTTTAGATAAGTCTTAGACTTAGACACACTTTACTGTCATTCAGATATACAGAGTATACAGAAGGAAATGTCTTTGTCTGCTAGTCCTGCTGTGTACCGGTCAGGCCCAGTACGTCTTTTAAATTGACTGATTAATTTACAATGAAACTGTACAGTAAATACTGAGGGGTTAATGTTAATTAACCTAAATGTTACATTTTACATTCAGCAGTGTTGGAGATGCTCTCCCAGGTGTCTTAAACAGATAAGAGAAGACATACGATGTGTTGTGGATGGACATTTGTAGCCAAATGCAGAAAACAGAACCAAGAAGTTCTCTTGAATTTCTATGGAGCCCTTCTATCCAAGTATGTACAGTGATTATTTTACGCTGTATTACTGAAACTACTTTAGTTTTATTTGCTTCACTTAATATCATTCTGCAGCCTATTAAAGCATATCCCAGCACTGTTTGTGAGATGTGCTTTCAGGTAACATGATCCATGGGATACATTTTATTCAACCTTATTTGTTAATAGTTTTCATGGTTTATGCCAAATAAACACATAACAAGACACTTTTCTAAAGACAACAGCAATATTGACTGTACTTCTCCACACTGAGGGTGCTTCTGTAAGTCAGTATATAACGAATGACAGAGAATCTCCATCAGCAGAGAAGTGTTGTCAGGGACTGGATACGAGCATACATTGCTAACAAGATGTTCCTGAGATGTGTAAAGGTGTTTTGGTTGCATTTGTCTGTGTGGTGGAGAGAAGGTGGAGTGGCCCAGAGCTCCATATGAGGACATCTAGAGATGCACCGGGACCCAT
>JAOXYL010000030.1:10245185-10259140 GCA_028564955.1 Terapon puta
AGATTGTAAAGCCCTCTGAGGCAAACAGTGTTTGTGATTTTGGGCTTTAAATAAAATTTGATTTGATTTGATTTGATGTAAGATTAACTGTGGTGCTGCTGTGCATACTGTTAAAGAGAACTCTGTGAAGAGTAAAAAAAAAAGAAGAAAACAATTGTCTCTATTGTTGCAAATGGAGTAAGTTTGTGTGTGTGTGAGTGTGTGTGAGTGTGTGTGTGAGAGAGAGAGAGAGAGAGAGAGAGCTGTACATGTATATGTGAACAAACCCCTATAAAAGGTATAAAGATATCTACCATGACAGAAGTGACTCGTACTTGTAGTAACGCAGTGGAACCACTAGATGGTGAGCTCAGTGCAGAAATGACAGAGGAGCTGTTCTGTTCCCTGACTGATCCCTGCAGAGACGATGCAGCTGCACAGAGCTGCTCGTCCCAAACATCTGTTCATAACGCCGTCTATCGTGATACAAACAACAGAGCAACTTAAGTTACATGAGAAAAGTAACTGTTTAATGCACTTCACCTTCATTTCTGCTGCGTCTGGAAACAGAAATGAACTGGTTTTAGATCCAGGTGAGACAGCAGCGTTTGTCTTCCCTCCTGCAACGCTTCTTCAGACGCTTTCTGCAGAAGATAACTTAACTCTACTTCACAGAGAAAAAAATCTACGCACTGACCTCCAAATAAAGTATGTGAGAAAATCATATGACCTGAATGATGCTCGCCACACACACACATCTTGAGCAGAGTATAATCTTATTCTGAACTTAAAGACATGTTTTGAAATGAAATTTGAGTTGTAATAAGTCACACTTTGTCTTTAAGATTTCAGACTTTATCAGCTGTGACATTCAACAATTAGTCACAATCAGAAGGACTCCACCCTGACACCTGTCGAGAGAGAGAGAGAGAGAGAGAGAGAGGGACTGAGATACAGAGAAGATGAGAGGTGGAGAATGAGTGACAGACAGAAGACAAGAGAAGGAGGGTCAGACAGAGAGACGGAGGACGAGTGAATGTAAGCAGCACAGAGCCCACCGTCCACCATCCGAATGTGTGACGAGACCTGTCTGCAGCTGGAGGAGGGTGAGGTGAGGAGACAGGAGAGGAGGAGGGACAGGTCCTCCGCATCCTTCATTATATTTGCCTCTTTAACCATTTCCCAAATGTCTACGTTCAACCAGAACACCCAGCTCATCCTCAGCAGGGACACACAGTTCTCCTGCCAATCCCTTAACTTAACTCTCCGCTCCAGTTCACTTCTTCAAACTCTTTTCACTCATTTACGACAGGGACACTTTTTGGAACATAATCAGATTTTGCCAGAAGTTGAGGGATGAGTCTGAAGTTTCTCTTAAACCCTGACACAGCAGTGGAGACTTGCTCATGTCCACAACGGTCAGACAGACAGACCTGTTCGTTGTCTGTGTTCCCCGGGCTCTGGGAGGCACCGCTCAGTGTCCAGACGGCATTAGACCACATGCAGAAACTCTGTAGATTTATGACTGAACCTGCATCAATGCACCAAGACTAATGGAAGCATGCAGCCTTTTCACCAGATTTAGAAAACTGCAATATTCTGTTAGAAATCTCAATCCCTGTGCTAGCGGGGGCACATGCTCGCAGCCATAAATGGATGTAGGAACGTCCTGAAACACCATTTATGTATCACACTGTGCCTGCTCCACCACTCATTACACCTGTCCATAATCAACTGCAATGGAACCACCATTTATAACTGATTCATCACATGCACATGTAACTCTGAATCTCAATCATTATTAAAAGTCAGGAGCTTGATCAATGAATTAATTATATTATATATTATAGTGAAAGACGCTTTACTAAATGTTCTGCAAATTCAGAAAGTGAACGGCAGGTATTAAGAATAACTATTAGAAAGTAACAGAAATAGCCTCTCCTCTCTGTAGCTTCTGTAGGTCATATAGAGGCCTCATTGTTTGATGGGGATGATATGCAGAGCCTCCTGAATGGGGGCTGGTCCCTGCATCCACAGGTGTGCTCGTCTAGTTGAGTTACCCGCCCCTGTCAAGTACTTATTTTAAGCCAAACCACGGTCTTTTCCCCAACCTAACCTAAGTCATTTTCAGGTTTGAAAAGCTCACCTGACAACTGTTACCATGGCAATGAAGGTCGTCTCTTTGTTGCACATCCAAAACTTTTGAGACAGGTGAATTAAAAGGCATGCAAAAAGCTTAAAATGCAGAGACATGACTTGTAAATGTCCTTAGAACCTCCCCTCAGACCCCCTCCTCGCCCGTCTCACTGTCTCGGCCTGTCAGTCAGTTCAGACATTGGCCCAGCTCCATCAGATCCTTGCCAGGTCGTCACAGTGTGATCACTATAATGCTGCATTTTTGTCCAGTGTTCTTGATTTGGAGCGTCTGTTACGTGAACCTGAACCTCTATCTGCAAGCTTGTCTTTATCACAGACATCGTCCTGTCTGCACTTGGTTGGGTCCTTTCCCTGTTGCAGCTCTCTCTCACCTACGTGAGAATAACCTGAACTGAACTACTGTACCATCCGGCCTGAGCACAGAGAGTCGACCCTCCACGGCTGATGGGGTGGGACGACCACACCGGGCAAATAAAGCAGTGCTGCCAGTGTGCGTCTGTGTGTGTGTGCACTCGTGTGTGTGTGTGTGTGTTTCCTGACAGACCCGATAGAGGAAGCAGTTATTCTGCCGTGTCCATCTGCTGACCATCGCAGTGAGCCAAACCCGGACCTGTGAGAGGGCCACAGTAACCAGCCTCACTGTTCAGTCCCCTCTTCTGTTCGGACTCCCTGCTACTGTCAGAGGCTCCCAGTACTGTGTTTAAAGAGTTTAATATATGAGGGGACTTTCCATAGACTTCATGAAGTCATTCACATGAGCCGTTTTGCTTATTGTCAATATTTTTAGCTGATTAGCCAACAGAGATGTAAAAAGTAGCAGAGACCCAGACTTGAGTAAAAGTAGAGATACTCTACCAAAAATAACTTGAGAAGAAGTAGAAGTCTTCTTTAAGCACGGTATTCAAGTAGAAGTATTAAAGTATTCAATATTTTTTGTACTTAAGTATTTTAATTAGTCTGTTGTCTTTAAAATGTACTCAAGTATTGAAAGTAAAAGTACAAGTATGATGTTTAATATGTAATGTTGGTAAAAAAGAAAGTTGAGAATTTGAAAATCACATTGTTTATGAATATCTTCATATCTGAAGGACACCCAACAAAGTAAGTGGTCAGAGCACCTTAAACACTGACATTAACGCTTCGTCAACAAAACAGAACAAATATCTTCCACCTTCCACCACCGCTTATTTCCTTCTGTATGCAACTTGTATGCATAAAGCACAGTCATTTTTCATAATGCAGAAATTTTCTGTTTATTCTCAAAAGTAGCTGACTTTCAAAACTGAGTAAATTCAGAAGAAGACGACCCTTCTAAGAAGCCTTTTGCAGGTTAGAAAGGTTCTGTCTTTATAGTTCTGCAAACCCAGAGGCAGGGTGGAAGCAAACTGAACCTGATGTTGTAAGGCAGCTCCATCACCCAATGACAAGCCAGCTCCACCAAACATGCCTGTAGTCAGTTGGCAGTGATACGGTAATGGTCTTTCAAACTATAATAACGAGTAACGATGTTACTTTTTGAAATTGTATTGGAGTAAAAGTATTCAACTCATCAAAATTATGAAGCGAAGTAAAAGTGGAGGTAGGGAAAAAAATAATACTCCAATAAAGTACAGATTCTGCATTTTAATACTTAAATACAATGGTGAAGTATACTTTATATCTCTGCTGGAAAATCAACAGTACAATAATTTCTGGCCATTTTGAGAATTGTTTATGAGTCATGCTCAAACAACCATTTTTGGCTCCAAAAAAATCTTTTTTCTGTTCCACATCCCTGTAAACTGAATCTCTCTGGCATTTGGACTGTTGGTTGGTGAGAGCTAAACGTTACCCTTCACTATGACAAAAAGCCAATAACTGAAGTGACTATATCAATTACATCAGAAACTGCAATGAAAACCAAGCTGCATTAAAATTCAGTCTTCTTTCTGTGCACATCGAATCTACTTTGAATAATCTGACAGCTTTAACACAATTCAAACTAATCAAAACAATAACATTTTTTAAAACGGGCATAATAACTCCTGATTTAAGCGCACGCATTTAAATTTATTGATGGGTATTGAAATTTTATTTGGGTGACACAAATACAATAAAAGGAAATCTACATTTTAAATATAGGTTGAATTAATTATAGCAGTGAAAGACAATTTACAGCGTCAATCTATGATAGGACGTATTTCCTAGCTATAATTAGAAAAAAAAAGTTCCTATAGCATATTGATAATGAAGTAATTTAATTTAAACAATATAAACCTGATTTATCACAGCTGCACACTAAGTCCTAAATCAGTCTATTCTGAGCAGGTTTACAGTATGTCTCATTAAGCCCCAAAGCTTTATCATCACGAAATATCTAAAAACATTCGCAGATGGAAGTGAACATATGTTTGGGTACTAACTAGACTTTGAGATGGTAAAGTTCTGAGCCAATCTGAACTGTGCCCAGATCTGCCTTTTTTTTTTCTTAAAGAAGGTGTGTCACCAGCACAAATACAATCTACAATTCTGCCGACTGACAAATGTAGTCAGAAGTGAGCAGATGTACCGGTTTAACAGGGGGCAGCTCCAGGCAGGGACAGGCCACCAAAAACAAGGACTGTCCCTGGAAACAGACTGCAAATGGAACAAATATTTTGAGAGGTCAAAGTAATGAATTACTGGCATTGAGGAGTGTGTATATTTAGTGGGTTTGCACTTTTTCAAAGTCAATTATTTTACTTTTATTTAAGTATGTTTTAAATGAGTAAATTAGTACCGTTAGCAAGTATTAAGACAGTGTTTGACTCACATGGAGTTGAGCTCCCATTCTGCACACCCCAAATATGAAGACGTATATAGGCACGGACTTAGGCAGTCCACCAGCTCAGTTAATGTCAAGCACTATTAACAGTGCCAAAAATCATTTTATCATGCAAACTTCATGACAAAGGAAGACAAATTGGCAATATGATGAAATTACTTCAGCATCCATTTATTGCAATTAGATCATTTATTCTGGGAGCACACCGATGTGGAGTCCACTACACTTACATCAACAAGAGACCACAAGACACAGGTTCGAATCTTTATCCAAATATTAAAGCTCTGCTGACACTGCTGAGCCGCTCAGTCAAAGTCAGACGATGACTGATAGGACTGGTTAACAAAGTATCAACGTTTCTTAGACAACTTTATTGAAAAGAAGACTGTCAGCATGATGTCTGTCAGTAACATCCATGTGTCACACCAAATGTTCAGGCCAACGCTGTGCGAGCACACACACAGGCAACAGGATGCTGACTGCACTTTCCTTAATACACACAAGTATTTATTATTATTATATTATTGTGTATTTGTGTGTGTCCCCAAACTCTGAATCAGATCTTAATCTAAATCAAGGTGCCTCTCACTAGGCAGAAGACTGAACATGTTATAATCTTTTTCAACACACGCACACACACACACAGATGAAGAGGCTATCCGCTGTTTTCTATTTGATTTGTATTTGAAGAAATATTTGATTTTTTCTCAGCCGGGCTTAAATCCCTCCCCCGGGCCACAAGATAGTGCAGGGAAAGCTGCCACGGCCGGGCAACTAAGAGCTGAATCGCTAAAACACCTCCTCTGCTGGCTTTATTCATAAAGAGGGAGAGACTTAGTGTGGGGAGGGGGTCCTCGGGATTTTCGAAGGTCACCACATGAAACAAATAGTCATTGAAATCCCTGACGGCTTCTCTCAATGAATATCAATAGAGTTATGTTATTTTACAAACGGAGGAATGACGGTGGAGAGCAAAGAAAGAAATGTGTCGATCAGCAAGTCGCCCCCTCCCTCCGTGGTCTTACTGATGTGATCCTCGTCGGGACTGTGGGAGCAGCAGGAGGCTCAGCCTGTTTTAATGGCTGGTGTTATTGTCACCCACATGTCAGCTTAGCAGGTAGGATGCAACATGGGACCGCACGCCAGAAGCATGTCACAGCTAATATTTACTATAGATAACACTTCCCCCTGACACCCGAGAGGAGGATTAACCCAGACCTCTGCTCCTTTTTCCACTCCATCCCTTTATCTTCTTTTACCATCAGGCCCTGAGAAATCCCTGTGAGGCAAATGCTTTGTTCTGCCTTGAAAGTTACAAGCTCTGCACACAAAAATTCTCTTTCTTGAAAAACTAAGGTTACACACAGTCAGACTAAGACAGGAATATTAAGTGCATAAGGACAGAATGATATCCTGGACCATGTTCATTTCACTTATAAACCTATTAAATGTCTTGTCTCTTTGGTGATGTGAGAAAATACACACACACACACACACACACACACACATATATATGAATCAAATAATACTAGCCAAATACTACTGATAATACAGTCACACTTTGTGGTGATTTGAATGTTCATTTATTATTAGATTGACAACGCAAGGCCAGTTTATTTATGCAGCACATTTCAACATGTTTTAAATAAAACGAATGAAACAAAAGAGTGAGGTGAGTTAAAATGAAAGTGAAATAAACAACAGGATTATGCTTGTACAACTTGGGAGATGGTGTTACTTCATGCGAGGCTTCCTCCAGTCAGCCGAGCTTTCTTTAGCTACGTTGATAGGACGGCCCCCAGCTTTCACACACCCATGAATCTCCAGAAATCCATCCCGCCCCACAGCCAATCAGCAGCTGTGGAACTTGACATTGTTCCATGACTGACCAATGAGAGATCGCATGCAGCAAACATCAAGATGGTGTCAAAAATAAAATAAGCAGTTACTTTGAACGCCTCACCACTGTGCGAACTATTGTGTCACTCAAACATACTTCCTATGCTGCCTCCACTGTCATCAGTAATTTACACAACTTCCCATGTACACAAAGTGAACATTATATGACATCCTGTCATGACTGTACACATAGAAAAGATGGATAATATATTATATTATATAATAATAATATATAAATACTTTGTGGGTTACATATGCATACAGTTTGCTCCAAAATGCTTTTATTCCAGAATGTAGGGTATACATTTCCAAAGTGGCACATTGAAAAAATACTTGCTGTCACAGTAGCAGCCAGTGTTAATTTCAGGGTTTGTGGTGGGAGGTGAGTCTCTCCAAGTGTGAGAGAGAAATAGCAGCATGGTGCCACAACCACAGAAAAGTACATGCTGTTAATGGTAGTTAAAGAGCTTCACTGTGTTCACTGCCACAAAAAAGAAAGTCTGCTAATGCAAAATTAGTGTAGTGTTTAGTTACCAGCTAAGAGCTTGACTAAAATCAATGAATAAAGGAGGAGCAATATAAGCCATCCTGGCTGGAAACACTGCAAACTGGTACAGTATGTGCACGGCTCAGGACAGAGAGGCTCTTAAACTTAAATGGAGCATCAGTGAGGTGCTTGGATAGAGCCAGAGTATACTACAACACATCCCAGCCACAGCCTGTTCACCCTGAACGCCTGGCAAGCAATACACAAGTATCCACTGCTGTTCCACCAGACACATATCAGAGTAGCTTCTAAATTCTTCCTCCAAATTGCACTGTTTTGTTTGTGGGTTTTTTGTGTGTGTAGCTTAGAGTAACAAGACTACAAGAGGAATTTTGCTGACATGCAGAGTGAGTAGAATTTAGAATTTGTTTTGTTGTCTCTCAAATCTTTTGCTTTGAAAAAGGAACATTTTAGGTATGGCAGTTATTATTTCAGGGATGATGCATTCTTTGGATAGGTGGGTTTTTTTGGCTCACAAAGCATTTACTGATGAATAAAATGTTGAGCGTGCCACAGTAATATAAGCTCAAACTACATGCCGAAAAAAAGAACAGAAGTGCTGCCTGAAGATGAACCCTATTAATTATTGTGTGTAACGATTGCACTTTTTTCACTGAATGAAAGTATCATATAATATGAGTAGTTCCCTTATAGCCATTGGAGCTAATCAGTAAATGAGTGTGTCTGTGTGTGTGTGTGTGTGTGTGTGTGTGTGTGTGTGTGTGTGTGTGAGTGAGTGAACCTCTGTGTCTTACTGCTGCAGTTTTGATTAAATTGAAAGGCATGCTGGGATAAATGAAGTGAAGAGTTGATGTGTGCAGAGCTGACGCGTATTAATGGATAGGATGGAGAGACACTGGTAATAACCCATTCAACACAGCCTAACAGTGGGAGGAGGAGAGGAACAATGGAGGAGAGGAGGAGGGAGAACAGTGATTGGAGCGCTGCTGATGTTTTTTCTGATGATTACTACATGGGCAGAGAGATGGCATGACTTTATGAGCTGACAGTGACTGACTGACTGACTCCCCAGATGGGAACATGGCCACTGACCAGCCGTCACACAACAAGAAGAAACACCTCACCACCATTCCTCTGTGCTCTAATGACAACAATTAATTCATGTTTGTGTGAGCACACTTAATTACTCACCAAACAGGAAGACACATGACACCACAGTATACAGTGATCGGGTGTAATGATACAATCAGTTTGTAATTTTGTTCATTTCACATTACAAGAGCCAGGCTTCAAGAAACTTACAATATGTTTAGCCCAAAGTTCGAGAGGAAGTCTGGTGATGTTTTTAAGCCATTATCATGATGATATTTTATGTTACATACACTCCCATGGAGAGACCCAGACAACATTGAACAATGCTAACTGACGCCGTAGATGGCTGCCCCAGTGTGTGTGTGGTTTTAAATTCAGCTCTCTGCTGTCACACCCACAACAGTAGGATCCATGGTGTGGACACTCACAGATCTTTCTATCTTTTCTTGTGATCAATGGAATTATTGGCTATTCTGGTCTAAGGTGTCCTTAACTTCATTTCAGTGAAACGCCAGAAGAGAGAAAACATGCCAGTGCACTTTGTAATGTGTGTTCTCTATCAAACAAACTAGATGCACTTCAGTTACTGGTGGGTCTGGAAAAACACAGACTTCTCTTCTGTTCTATGCCTCATGGAAACATGTCTGTGTGGAGTGATACCAGACTCTGCTCTGCAGCTGGAAGGTTTCCAACTCTTCAGAAGAGATCGGGACTCAGAAGATGATGATAGTGACTCAATAAGATTGTTCTCCAAATATTTTCTCACAAACTGCAAACCCTTTTTGAAATTACATTGCATTGCCAATGTGGAGGAGACACAGTGTATATTTGTGAACAGATACTTTGTGTAAATTAGACCAACCTCGAGTCTGTATTCATTGTCCTATGTGACTTTTACAAAGGTAACCCCAGCCATGAACTCCCCAAATACAGACAGTATATTTCCACTGTTACACTACAGTAAGCAGAGCCTGTCACACCATCCCCCCAAGCTGTTCTGAACACTCTGACCATGGTCATGGTCAAATTAAAGCTTTGTAAATCTGCTGTGAGGACAACAAAGCAGTGGACCCGTGAAGCTATGGAAAACCTCTGGGTGCACTTGGACAGTACAGATTGGGATGTTTGCTGGACTGCTACCAACAGTTGGACTGTGCTGAGAGATTTTACTACCACTCTGTGTTTCTGATATCCCTAATTTCTCTAAATCTCTTTCTTCTTTCTTGGTTTTGTCCTTGGTTTTATCATTAAGAATAAGCAGGTGAGAGTATATCCAGAAAAAGTCAGACCAGTGGACGAGTGGCTCAATGTGCCATATCTGTGATGCTTTAGGAAGTTCAGCAAAGAAGCTCACTTCTTTCTTCATTTTATTTTCCTGGAATACTGAGGCTGAGAAGACTTTACACATGATCCTGTAGCAGGACTCTACTACCTGGTCTGGATGAAAATGTCCATCCCTGTGCATTTTTCTCCTGCCACCTGTCCACCTGCAGAACAATGACACTGATGATACACAGCTACTTGTTGACAAGTTGGCATTGCCATTCATGGTATCCTACGTAAAACCTGCTTTGCATTCAGACATGGACTGAATATATCCACTGGACCCAAAGCAGCTCTGAAACATGTTTGTCCATTTTGGAAACTTCTCTGGGTTTTCAACCACCTCTGTTTCTTAGGGGCAGGGGCAGAACACCTCCTAAGCAGAACTGCATTGCTGTGCTAAAATGCATGTTGCTAACATTAAAAGGTTAAAACTTGACTGACTCGACAAAGGCGTGGTACTTCTGAGACATGTGACTCAAGAGACAGTAGTAGAAAGTGTCCAAGAGAGAAAATATGCATGGAAATGCCTGTACACCTCTCTGACATTCTCACCTTACTATGCACTGTATGAACATCAAACTACAACCTGTGCTGCTACCTTGGATGTAAATTGTGAACTACCAAGGCATCCAACATGTACATAATAATGAAGCAACTGGGCTGCATGCAAAGCGTTACATGGGGTATATGCAACAGAACTATTTATTTAACTGGCTCACTTTCTTTAAATAGGCCACAAAAAAGCTGAGTTCATAATCTGTCTGTTTAATCCACAACCAGCATTTACAAATGACCAAAACATGATGCTTATCAAGACTACACTGTAGCTCTATTAAGTTAGATCTGAAAGTGATTATAGGTGTGAACAGCATAAAACATAAAAAGTGCGGACACATCTTAGGAAAGACTGAGCCACCCCCGTGCTATTTGTCTGATCTATGCTGTCCTCGTGATTTTCTTAACACAAGCAATGGTTGGACAACCAGTTGTATTCAAACAATGGGTTAAGATGTGTGTGTGTGTGTGGGATTGTGTATCAGCATGAGCCTGGTGGAGGCAGAGATGGGGAATAATGCTGAAGTGAGCAGGTCACCATGACATACATGCTTACACAAAAGCACACACAGAAGCACACCCTCAATCTAGTGGCTGTAATCCATCCAAGGCCTTTCAGCCTTTAGGTGTTTAATGTAAACACTGAGATAACACAATCAGTCCCAGTCTTCTTCATCCTTCTGTCTATCTCTCTCCTCAAGCTTCCCCCTCTACTTTGCTCCTGGGCCAGATAATGAAATACGTAAATGTAACATGTTTTTTTTTAAGACAGTGGGCTGTTTTCCTCCCCTCTCTCATTTCGCCTTTGATGTCAATGCATGTTTTGCTCCAGAACAAAATGCACAACAGCCAATGAATAATGGAGCCAAGCATGGCAGAGCCACCTCCTAATCTCAGCAGCCCTGCAGCCCAGTGCTTCAAAGCTTCACGAGCCCCCAAAGCCACGGCAACAACACCACAATTATCATACGCTATCACCATAGTAACAACAGCATCACAATTTTGAAGCATCATTACAAGTGACATCTTTTTGTCATTTGATTAATTGATAATGTAAACACAGAGCCTGGTGAGACAAGCATAATCTGAATGAATTGAACGGGTCAATCTGTGGTGGAATCATTTATAGAGGGGTTGCAGGTGTTTTGTGAATGCCCAGAGAACTTTAAAATTATAGAGAAGGATGCAATGCTGTGAGAATAGCTTGGTAATTTTGAAGCTGTGATCTCTGGTGATGTGGAATTTGATTCAACTATATTTTTTCAATGGTTAACAACTTGGGAGTCCACATCTGGGAATCACGTTTGTAAAACAAAGTTTATGACAGTTAAATCATCGAAGCGTCTAACAGTGGGTGCATTTGGACAGAGACCAGATTGAAACTGACTGCAAAACCAACATTTTATCAATGAGAGTCACAATATATAAGCGTGTAAAGGTGATGTGTGTAAGAATACAATGACAGCAGGGGGTGGATGCTGTTTTAAAGCAGCCATCATGCTTATCGTGGAATCAGTGATAATTCCATATTGAAACAAGCTAATGAGCAAAATGGCTATGAATAGGATCTTCCATTAGGCTAATTATGCATAGTGCCACTCTTCCAGATGTCATTTCATTATACCACACACCACACGCGACTCCATTGTTTGCATAAACGCCACAGAGGGATATCTGATTGACAGAGTTGAACGATGAGGCAGCTATGTTTGAGCTTGGCTGTTTGTTTAAAAGAACACAGCTAACAGGTTCTGCTGTATCTCTCTTTACCATCACTTTCCTCCATCTCTTCCCTTTATTCTCTGTCTCTCTTCAAACTATATGTATGATTAGCAACTACTCAAGTAGACAGTACAGTTTTTAAAGAAACTGGCTGGAGGACATAAACACACTACTTGACACTGAAAGCAAAATCTGATCTCAAACAAGGTCACATACAATGCTAAATGCACAATGGTGTTTCAACATAAATACACATAGATACGTGTTTCTGCCCCGTCTAGACATCCACAAGATATGAGAAAATACTGTCCTCTTTTTCTGTCTTTTTGCCCCATCTATAAGAAAACATGTTCCAAATAGCTAGTCACATTGGCCTCCCCATCTGTAAACTATTGAAAATGAAAGTGAAACACAACCAAAATGTCAAAGATACTAACAAAGATCAAATTGTTCTGTTGATGTTGACTGCAAGAACCAACATAAAAATGATCCTCTGTGTTTAACTGAATCAAACTTCAGCACTCTTGTGATTCATTTCACAGTGATTCAAGAACATATTCCCAACATGTGCGGCTGTAAAATGGTGAGTTTTGAAGTACCTATTGTGGTGATATTACAGTGGCTCCTTGTCTGAAAATAAGGCAGATGCTGAGAGCTGGAAGCAGGTGGTCTGTATTTGGAAGCGGTAGGTCATACCTGCTCAGACCTCTGGCAGCTGACCAATCAGCAGACAGGGCTTTTTTAAAAAGGAGGTGTATCATACAGAGCATAGATAAAGATGTAAAGATGGATGACATGACAGATTCTCCAAAGTGAAGTCATCACACCTGGATCACCCTTGGTGTTTGACTGCAGTACAGCTCGTAAATCTCCATGTTAGCAGCCAAAAAAAATCACAAGTAGTATGACACTCCTGTATCTGCAATATTTTGGCTTCACTTTTGTACACAGGAAGGAATTAGAAATGCACCATCCATATTTAAACTCAGTTGGTGAAACAAAGCACGAACACAGATGCTGCAGAAAGGAGCAGTATGAATAAAATAATAATTTTAATATAATAGTTTGTTCTGTATTTTTTTGCATTTTCGAGCAGACCCCCATAATAAAATTATCACTCAGAAAATGGGCACAATATGTCAGAGGCCTTAACCCAAACACATCATTTTAAGCATTTGAAAAATGACCAATGTCGTGGATTTTCTGGCGAAGTAAGTCCCGGACTATCTTCCAGTAATAATAACTATCAGACAGACTTGCGCCAGCTTTCTCTCACATTCACATGTTAAGATGAACTTAATTAATCACCGACCGTATTTAAGTGGGAGGATGTAGTACGACTTGTTCTTTCCTCCATTTTGCTCTTGTTAAATTGCTCAGGCAGTGCAGACAGAATAATGTATGACTTTCATAAGAGGCCTCACAAGCTCATGCAAATAAGTGTGAAATTGCAATATAATCATTTATGTAAATGACATTGTACTGAAGAGAAGATTCATTATTTCCCACAAAACCTCTAAAAGGCTACGCACAAGACACCACAAGAAAGAGAGAGAAATAGGACCTATGACAAACCAGTAAAGGTAAAAGTAAAAAAAAAAAAAAAAAAAAAACGTAGTCAACAAGTAGTTCTCATGACCCAAAATTAAAACCCCAATCACAAAGTTTCAAGAAGTTCAATTCTGTTTAGAGCACGAGTAACACCAACTTTGCATTCAACAATTGCATTTAATGTGTTGTTATTTATCTCCACTGGGTTTTGAGATTCATGTTTTGGGCATTTATGGCAAATTTGTAAATGATTTCTTATGGTCATTTGTCATAAAATTTGATATTGGATATTAGTGTTGATAGTGTTGATGCTGGCCATTGGACCAAATAAGGTGGTCTGAAGTCTAATCTAATGCCAGTAAC
>JAOXYL010000030.1:10297355-10308649 GCA_028564955.1 Terapon puta
CTCACTCGTTTCAGAGGATGAACAGGACTGACTACAAACAAATCACCTGTACAGACAGCCCATTTACACACTCTTAACACCTACATTAAGACAAAGTACAGACAGCCTCAGCATTTCCACATACTAATTAGAGGCTGGTTAATGCCAGAACAGCAGTGGGCTGAAAATGAGACAAATCACCACAACACTGCTATCACTGTTCTTGCACGCCATCCATTACATCTCACTACCACGTGCACAAAAGCAGTCTCAGTTAATGATGTCTGTGGTAATGACACAGTGGTAAGCTGGCTTGAAGCCACCTGGTCCAGTAGTCCAGGTGTGCCCACTGTGGGACAAAGAGGAGGATTAATCCATTTCACAGTGAATAAACTTAGTCCAAACACCAGCGTTCGGTTGACTGCAATCATTAAATTCTTAAAAACGACTATCACCACACCTTCTATTTCCACTGCTGCTGCTTTTCCTGCTATTGACTCTACAGGTTAACAACTCCAGTCCATACTACTCCAATTATTTGCACTGCAGCTGCTACACTCCCAACATGCCATCACCTTATGGGACTAAATAAACACCAAAATAATCACAGTTTTATAAATGTATTCTCAAAATATTTCCAGCATATTTTGGCTCTTGCAGAGTTGCCAGATTCAACCTGCTAGGTTTTAAAAGGCTCTAAACATAAAAAGCAATGATATATAAAAATAGCGGCCGCATTAGGTGTAACCCCAAGTCAAAAATTCAAGCCGAGTCAGGCGTGGACAGATTTGCACATTTTCTCCTGTTTGATTTGATTTGCCTTCCTATTTGTGACTGTATGTGTGGGCAGACATGTCTGTGTGCAGACGTGTGTATATAGATCAGAACAAGGTCTGTGTTTTTTTAATTCAGCTCATGTCAGAAAAGGTTTGGTAAATGGGGTCTACAGAGCTGCTCCACACTCTGCTACTTTATGAGCTCTCTCAAGTTGGAGACATAATTCTGTTCAAGGTACTTTAAAAGTCAGGGAGACGCCGGAGGGGAAACAAGGAGGGAGACAACCTGAATACACATGAACACAAGCAAACACACACACACACACACACACAGTCACACACAGGAAAAATGGGGAGTACAGTATAACAGAGGGGGGATGTGTGTGAATACTTCTCAGCCATCAACTCTCTCCTCTGGTTCTCTAAACATGGACTTTGCTGTGGTACGTTTGACGAGAAATAAACTTCCCATAAGAAGGGTTAGGGTTCTCTTCATCTCAGACCCCCCATAAACACTCTTCACTCAGTATACCCCTCTCAATTAACTCAGACAGAAGGCTTAAAAGACAAGGAATGTGAGTGATGAAATAAAGACACGGAGTGGATCGACCTCTGATCGTGCCGAGAAAAACATGGGGCAGCTCTGCAAAATAAAGCCTGAAACATCTTTTTTCGTCAAAGATATTCTGTAAAATGAAGAATGCATGAGCTCTCAGAAGAATCTCCCTGTGTTCTGTCAAACTTTCATCCTCTGCTGATCAAAAAACTTCATGCGCTGCCTCTCTGCTGGACGCCAGCGTTCGCACACTCGACACAATGATGCATTTTGTCTTGTGGGCAACCGTGTTTGATCTCTGGATGTGGGAAGATACGGGAGGAACGAGTGGAGAAGTCGCCGTGCCCTGCGTGTGTCTTCCATTAGCAGCTCTTTGGGATTCATCTAATGACACTCCTCGGAGTTTAATGAGCAGAAGTAAAACAGCAGAAGATGGAAATATTATGTGACTTCCTGTCTGTTTATAGGTGGATAAAAACTGTCAACACACTGAGGTTTTTTAGTGTCCCTGCTGGTTTAACATGTTTTAAACAATGACGGAGGGGTGATTAAACACTTCACTTACCCATTTTTTGTGGTGCAGGCGAGGATTCAAGACTATATGTTTTGCTTTGTTCTATTTTTTATCATTGTTATAGACTTTAAAGGAGGAGAAAAAAAAGATTGATCTTTCTCAAATTCTATTTACTTTAGTTCATGCTGGTGGTTCCTCTAGCCCATTAGTTTCACGTTATTGATTATAATCTTACAAGGTTCAGCTGACATTTGTTTGGGGACAAATTTACCCCCTGTTCTCCCCACAGTCCTCAGCACATGTTGTTAAGACTGGAGTATAACAAGTACAAGATGGAAACATTGGCTCTTAAATCACCGCCCAGCGATCATCCTAACCGGTCATAAATCAGACCACTGGGCCCCATTTCACACTAATTAGAGCCCGATTATGTCCTTCCATAAAACATAACTGCACCCGCCATTAATTAGGCCGTGATAGCCCTCTGTGGAGCTCTTGACGGCTTTCTGGGGCCATATGCAGAGTATGTGTGCACTTGTGTGTGCGAGTACGTACGTGGTGAGTGAATCTGAAAAAAAAAGGAGAGAGAGCGACAGAAGGGTGTGATCCTACAAGACGTTGCCACGCAAGCCTTCTTATCTCGACTTCGACTCCGCTCCCCGCAGCCAGTCCCGGCGTTCCTCAGGGGACTAGAACTGAGCGTGTGTGTGTGCGCGCATGCATTTATGTATGTGTGCACGTTAAGAGGGGGGGCGTAGTACCTCTGAGAGCTAGGTTAAGAGCTTTAGCCTGCTTGCCACACCTCACACCTAAGGCACGTTCTCTCCCACACTGCTGAGAGATAAGCTGGAGCCCTCGAGCCCAGCATCTGTGTCTCTGAGGTAAGCCTGACACAACCAGCCACAGACCGGCACGGCTTTAACGCCATCCACTGCATCTGCTCACATTTCTTTGTACTTTCAATAACCAGCACCAACTATTGTTTAGACGCTGAAAAATATAATAATGTTACTTATGATCAGTCATAAGTCCTCAACTCCAGCACACACACACACACACACACACACACACACACACACACACAGGTCATTATCAGACAGAAAGAGGAAAAAAAAAAATGGCTTGTTTAATTTTTCTATCAAAATTGACTTAGAGAAAGTAGAGAAAGACGGTGGTCATTGTTAAAAGAACAAATGTCTACAGTCGCTCAGTAATCTATGAGATTAGATGAGAACAGTCGCATCCTTTGAAATGGGATTTTAGAGAAACGTTTAATGTGTTGGGAAGAAGTGAAAATATCTTACCAGGTTGGCTAATTTGTTATTTATAGTCAAACCCCATTAAATTACTTGTATTCTTGGATGTTCTGCATATCTGCATTGAAACACATACAGTTCCGTATGCCTCACATACATATGCCTCTCCCTCACACTCTTTGTAGCACAGCTCAGTTTATCTCCCCACATGTCTTGTCTCTCCTGCAGCTACCTTCTTAATTAATCATTAAGCTAATTATCAGCAAAGCAACATACCTCCCCCTCTGAGGACCACCCTCACTTGGTGCAAACAACACCTTTAGGGGGTGATAAGGGGGATGATGGGATAAGGAGGGAGACGCTACCTCCAAATTTGTATCAACCAGAATAATTTTTTATTCATGAATATGAATATTGATAGTAATGAGGACTGGCGCTCTTTGTGTTAGGAACTAGTCAGAAAGATGTTGATTCACTTCGAGGTTGTTAGACAGTATCCTATGACAGCAGTGTCTCCAAGTTTTTATTCAATTTGTTTGTTTTGTCAATCATATCAACAGTGGAAAGAATTTCCTTGTTTAGTGCCCATGATCCAGTCTAGGATGCTGAAGGAAAGGAGATTAGGGTTGATGATTAGGTGCACAGAGCAAAGGACCGAAAACTGGGATTCATGCTTCATTTGTGCGTTGTGTTGCAGACACTAAGCTATGAATCATACCACGAATGTATATTATAGAAAAACAACATATGCAGAAAGTGAACATTTCACAGATAAATTTAACAGATGTGTGACTGTGAGGTGAGCTCACAGTGCACATCACATCCATTACCTCACACCAAAAAAGGTCATGTGATTTGACTTTAAACCCAGTGTTATTTAAAGCTAATTCAGTTATTATTGTTTTCTTATCATAATTTTAAATAAGTTGTAATGTAACCCCTGTGAAAGTACGTTCCCATGAAGCATTCAGGTTTATTGTTTGTTCTTTAGATCTCTTTCTTTGTCCTGCCTGGTATCACATGATGTGTCTCAGTATCCAGCTCAACAGGTAAAGAAGGTACATACAGAAGTGACCATATCACCAGACTCGGTTCAAACCTATATTGATAATGATGACATCATTGATCATGATGCTAACTCCTGTGGGAGCTGGAAGTTTATGATTGGAGGGTTGTATGAGCATCAAAGACCTGATAACGTATGCATTCTTTTTCTTTATTTCATTCATAATATGAAAAACATTGTGAGCCTGGTGGACACATTTCACCGATCTATCAACAGATGCTGTGTATCCTGTATGAACTTGAGGGAATGGTGCCTGTGTTGTGTGTTTTGTATTAATAGTCCTGATCCACTAAGCTGGGCGGACGGCCTCCTCAGCTTCTCTTGGCTCAGTACAGTGATGGCTGCGCTCTCCTTTCTGCTGGAGTATAGATGGCTGTAATTGAAAAAGTTTTTACTGTGGCTCAAAGTCTTAACAGCACAGCAGGAGGGCATTAGAGGTTGAAACGTGTCTAGGCGGAAATAGGAGTGTGTGTGTGTGTCACTGAGTGATGTTGGATGGGGACAAATGTACACAAGTGTGTGTAGGAAGTTCCCATCTGCTGTGCAGTCCTCTTCCATCGTCAAAACAAAAATAACTATAGTTTTAACTTTTGTTAAGTATTTGAATAAGGACAGCCTTCCTCCCCTTGGACGAGTCATTTAAAACACATCTCTCTAGTTTTTGTGACATTTCTGTGGGACACTGCTCATTATCTTGACATGATGATACTATGAGTCTAATATCAAAATGGAAAAGCCAACATGAAGAGCATTCTAACATGAGTTGGGCTTGATAAGAACGTTTTTGCTCACCAGCTGACGTGGTTAATGGTTTCCCAGTGTTACTAACTACTCAGCATTTTCACTAGCCAGAATTTCATTGTTAGGAGAAAAGCTGAATACTGGAAGTAGTAAGTTTACAACCCTAATGTAATGTAAAGATGACTGTAAACAACCAAATTAAGACTACATCAAATATGTAACACTACAGTCATCAAATATTCAGCTGTGGTGTGTGTGTGTGTACAGCTCCTTTTGTAAGAAACAATGCAACCACTTAAAGCAAAGACATAAAAAGAATAGCTTTTTATTGCATATAATAAAAATGATGCAAGCGTTTAGAGGATTAACTGAATAAATAATCTAAGATGTGCATGAGCGTACATGCAGGGTTCAGTCCAGTGTGGGTTTGTTTCAAAGGTAATGGAAGCACTGCTCCAACAGTGGCAAGTCTCCATACATTAGTCAGCTAAACTTGACCACACTTGTTAAGGTGGTGGTGGAAGTTGGTGGAGTTAAGTCCAGACCTTTCACAATCCTATTGACTTCTCTTTGATAGACCCCGGCAGTTGCCAGGGCGAAGGATGTACCCACTCTAAAACCAGTTTCTAACCCTATCCATGATCATTTGGAGAGAAATCTGACATGGTAAAGTGACAGTAGGACATCTGCCATTCAGCACTGGAGAAAACTTTCCCCTCCATCTCCAGGAGAGGCTGGCTGCAGCTTGTCATTCATTTCATTACATCCCACACCTCCTTTGTACTGTTGAGTCATTTTGGCCTCCATCTTCTCACTCTACTTGTACTTGTTGGTGGTCTCTCTCAGTTTCCTCTTGAGCCTTTCTGCTCATCAGTGTTCGACACAAACACAACAGCATATAAAACAGCAGCCGAAACTCCACAAGGTGGCACCTCCCATTCAGGTACCACTCTATTAATATTTCAACACAGGAATTTTGATCAAGTTCTCCCTCCATGCCTGTCTGCCAAACAACCACCCAGTTGATCTGACAGTCTGCTCAAAGCAGGAGAAACACAAAACAGCTTGCACAAACCTCTTCTAGACCTTCGCCTCACCGTGTCTTCCTCCTAAATCAGCGTTTATGGGTTCAAAAATCCCCAAAACTTTAACGATATGACCCACATTAACATTTCTCCCGTCGTGTCGTCCGCACAGAACAAGGGGTTGATTGGGTTTAATCATCTGCTGTGTAAAGAGCGCTCCCAGGCTTCAGAGTTCAAACGCGTTAGCAGATGACAGGCAGTAGATGTGAATTGAAATATCAATGTAAGACCGAAGCTAATGGGATTCATATTGATCTGACATGACAAGGACAATGTGGCAGAGCAGAGATACACACATAATCAGTCATTTAAATCTACCACAATGAGCTCAATCCAAACTGAAGGCCTCAGTGAGGGATCGGGTATGTGAGCTTGTTACTTTCGGAGTCTCCTATAGATGTAACAGAAACTTAAGGGTTGACAACAAACCCTCCTATGCATCCATGCGTTCATCAACAAAGTTGTTAATTCATCCATCAGACGTTCTAGATAAATACCCGATAAATCAACCCAAAAATAAATTATCTTGTTTCACACCAGCTCGACTGACAATGACTTTACTGTAACTGTAACAGTGAAGTCGCTGCTTGGAGCTCCTTCCAGTCAGTGTCTCCCTCTGCAGTGATCATGCTCCTGCCCATGATAACAGCATTTGAAGCGAGACTCACACCTCTATCTACAGTGATCAATGATGTGTCTACTGACTGACCTATGTAATTAAATCAGTTACAATGTCTAGCAACAATAACAACTCCTCTGCTCTCTATAATTATTCTCTCCCAATAGCGACAGTGAAACCAGGACTCTAGGTCGTGGCTGATGAAAATCAGTTTAGCTTGTAATGTGCTATGTGTTGCCAGTCTTATCTGTGTATGGTAACAGTAAGATAATGTCAGTGAACACATCAGTTCATAATGGTAAGTGGAGACATTAATGCGTGTTTTCACTGGATTTGTTGCAGCCTTATGAGTGTTTTTATTGGGTAACCGTAGAAGGTTTATAGGATTCAGGGGTTTATGAAAACAAACCATGAATCAATCCAAGAGACACTTTGTAATTTCCTCTAATGAAGACATTAATGCATGTTCTCCTACCACTCAGTTATACAACCAGTTAACAATATAGAATAAAAATAGGGGTGCTGGTGGTTTACACATGCACCCAAAGTCCAGGTGAGGATCCTTGTTGCACTCATAGCTGCAGTGGTTCATAAGAACCTACAGGCTACTAATTATACTAATAGAAAGTTAAAGGGTATATATCATGCAAAAGGTACTTTTTTATTTTATTCTTTTTGATATAAATAAGTCTCCAGCGTGTCTAGAGATACCCAAAGTATGACAAATAACCATTTATTAATTTTATCTTTCTCCACCTCTCAGAAAACATAATAAGGAGCTCAGCACCACCTCCAACTTAGAAGTCTTCATGTAGTTCCATCATCCAAGGACAGTGGATTAACTATAAAATTTGGACATGTTGCCAGGTGGGGAATGTGACTGGAATTACTTATAGATGGCACTGTCTCAACGTGTCCACTTTCCTATGTTTGTGGCACAGACTGTGTACATGATTGCCTTTTATGACATTTAAACCTGGGTTAGGAGTAAAATTAGTAGATCCCAATGTAGTAATTGAGGATATCAATGTCAAAAACTGCGTATCAGGGCCAAGAATTGTAAACTATAGTTTGGGCTATATTAAACATGAGTCTATCTATCTATCTTTGGTTTCACATTAGTGGTCACACTGTTGTTTTTACTTTGAAAGCTTTCATGCACAGCAACACAATAAATGCAGCTGTTGTTGACTGAACGCTAATATTTTGCATCCATTGAGAGCCTCTGTGGACCTGTGGGCAGATGGTTCCATTCACACTACAGCTGAGAGTCACCAGCCACATTAAAAAAACAGACGGTAACTTTGACTGGTAGCTATCTTGTTAAGTAGTGGCTAGCTTAGATTGATTGTGGCCACTTATCTTGTATTCTGATTGAATTGAACTACTGACAGTGTCAGTCGAAGCAGATCTGGGTCCAAGCTCTGTCTGCGTTAAAAATAAACACTCAACAAAATAAAGTTAATTCAACTATCTGTCTACCTATACATCCATCCATCCATCCATCCAAGTTGTTCATGTAATGTTTAGGCATCATATTTAGGGTAAATGTTAATACAATCATCACACTTGCATATTTATCTTTCTTAAAAATGGATTAGATATCAAACTTTTTTTGTACCGCACATGACGGCAGTTTTCTCTCCATTCAGCTGTGTTAGTCGCAAAGGACATCAATAATCCCTCGACAACCTGACATGTGATGCCAAATAAAATGACGAGCCTGATGCGTTGTGACACCCGTTGAGAGCTGCAGTGACACCAGCTATCACAAGTACCAACACATGATTTATGTCTGAGACTTAAAAGTTCACTTACGGAGACATAAACAGCATGCAAATAAATGCCACAAGGCAATGGCATTGTCAAAACAATAGGACAAACTAAACGCCTGTGCCAATCCCCAATTAAGATCAATGTCCCCTCAGAAAGATCAGGACTGATCAGGTCAGGAGTGTCAACAAGCATGTCTGCAGGAGGAAGGTGACATTTGCAAGCAGTAAGCCAAGACTGAAGAAAGACCATGAAAAATGGACACATTAAATTTATTTGTGGGAATGAGAAGATGATGCCTGACAAAGACTGTGTTTAATATAGAAACAGGGTTTTCTATGCATTCTCCAGCAAGATGCAGCTGAATCAGGTGCAACTCTGTTCTAGGACAGCAAACTTCCCAGGGAAAAGGGAGGGCCAGAGGACACTGAATGATTTAAAGCCTTTATTTGTGTGTTTAACATGTCAGAGCAGCATTAATCAGAAATGAGCTCGGTGCCGTTAGAATGATCAGGGGTGTTCGGTGTAGCAGTCAGTTTCCTCAGAATTGTGACGTGTGAGTGGAGACACGCAAATTGATACGATTTCTCTTGTTCTTGCTCTTTTTGACATGTTTCAAAGGAGAGCTGAAAACACACCTTGATTTGGGAGACGGCAATAGACAGGCAGTTCCTTAGTTTATGTATTTATGAGATTTGACAGAGAAAGATAACAAGGGAATATGGAGAAAGAAATGGAGATTTATATGCAACAGGGCTTGAAACTTGAAAGGGGACATTGGTGAATAGCCAGCCAATAGTCCTAGGTACCAACTCCCCACGGACTGAATATATCTGTATTCAACTGAAACAACACAAGTGGCTGAAAGAAAAGTAAACTTGAGTGTGGGCCCATGGGGACAATGTAGACATGATGACAATCTAAATGGACCAAATGGACACTGTTAGCTCAACAAGGACCACCAGTAGCATTTCTAGTGACACTATGCAATGTGGCTGGATTATCAGAACATCTGTCCAAAATATTCAAGTCACACAAGGACAGTACTTTGTCATGTCTCATCAGATCTGTTAGCTTTTGTCATGTTTTAAATATCCCGTCTCATTGAGCACTTCCTGTTTCAGTTTATAGTCTAACTCTGCTCTGGCTTCATGTCTCCTGACTTCCTGTCCTCATGTTCTTTGGCAGCCTGATTGTCTCTCCAGCCGCTGACTGTTTCCAGCTGTTCTCCATTACTTTGTGTGTGTCTACAGTCGATGTTTCCTATTGTCCTGTGCCAGATTGTCTTGTTCGTCATGTCAAGCCTTCAAGTGTTTCTCATCTCGTCCTATGCCTTGTCTGATACTGCCTAGTATCTTGATTACAGTTCTACTAAATTCACTGAACACTGTCCCTTCTTGTGTGAGAGTCGTACATTTGAGTCCACCTGCCTTGTGCCATGAGTTGTATTACACTTACAACACAAACCATTCAACATCTGAAGATTTTTTTCCCCTGCAGTTTTATATCATGTATGCTGCTGGAATAATACAAATGAATATGATATGTGGTGTCCAATCTCTAATGGAACATATCCTGCCCCATTGAGCTGGTGGGGATGCAGTTTCTGGAAAGGACATGCGAGTGAATGATGGTCTTTGCTCACTAAGCCACCCTGCTGCCCTGAGATAGGGCTAACATCGAGTGACAGGATAGCTGTGTGTGTGGTTTGTGTGTGCTTGGGCATTTGTGTGTGTGGGAATTAAACAGCATGATTTTTAAAGAGATATCTACCTCTTATGCCACTAAGAAAACCCATTTAGTAAAGTAACAAATGCATTTGCACAAATTGAATGTATAAGTGAAAGTAGTGTGTGAACAGCTCGAATTTCTGCCTGAATATAAGACACTGCTTTGTATCCCACAAGTATAGACCTCCACAGAAACCTGGGATTCTTCAGTGCAGTCTGCACAACCAGGTTGTGTGCAAACACACTCTCAACTCTGAACAGACACAGGTCTTGAATATTTGGGTGATGGATTCTGGGGTAAAGGTAAGGATTACACATGCTGTAGAAGCATGAAGGAAAGTCACCAAAAAGAAGGACAGGCAGACAGAGATTGCACTGATCAGTCGTTAGCTGTGTGGCATTCTGTTGTAGAGACGCACTGGGTTTAAAAAGCTGATTAACCTGACCTTCAGATTTAACGTTGCTGCTGGGTTTGGTTATAGATGAAAAAAAACAAAACAAACATATTTCACACAGATATCCAGCAAAATCAATTAAAATTTCAGCTGTAGTAAAACACTTAAATCTACTCTCAGTCTTTATTTGTGTTAATTTAGCATCTACATTAGCATTTAGATGTATAATACAGTTCAATGGGTATGCACCTTGAGCAGGAAAACCTACTGACAAGAAATATTTATTCTTTTAAGTTAGGGACACAGTTTACAGTTATTGAAACCTACAAAGCCTACATACTGAGAATTTCCACCGAAGTACATGCATTTCTCAATCACATTATACAAAAACCTTTTTAAATGAATAAATAAACCCAAACATCAGAACCAGGCTGGAAGCTATAGTAAGGCTTGATCAATAGCCAAACGCACTCCTCCATGCTGCTCAATCGTGCACACACACAGAGTCAGAGAGTAATTAGTAGCATGCGCCCTGCCCTGTCGTTTAATCAGAGACAAGACACTGTCTGATGAAACAGCATGTGCACAAGAGTACACACGCACACACACACACATATACACACACATGTATTATTCTTCCACTTTGTCCATTCAGTTTAATCTGCTTTACAGGACATTATTCACCACAATTACCCTTTTTTACATTTCAGTCTTGGTAAAACACCTGAAAATAATTACTAAAATAAAAAAATACTTGCACATGTGGATGAGTGAGTGAATGAGATAGATAGATAGATAGATAGA
>JAOXYL010000030.1:10349300-10365836 GCA_028564955.1 Terapon puta
CAGAAACCAGGGGGAGTGGGGACCAGTTCTTAATATGTTTATTTCAAGGTGAACTTTTCTGTTGATGGAACCCAGGAGGCCTCAACTCACGCAAAAAAATCACACGCACACTATATATTCGTGAAAAAGTAAGTGTAAACTTGCCACTGATTGTACATGATATTCAGTTTTTGCCTTTGACTGTTATGAAGTTGTGCAGCGCTCGTTCAAAATGTGTCCATCTGGACCCGGTCGACTGCTCAGCCTCCAGTACTGGAGCTCACAGCTTTCTTGAGAACTGCTCATCCAAACAACTTCACACTCCTCACTGCTCTTCCTTCAGTCCTCAGAAGAATAGATGAGATAAACCGTGGACAGACTCCTTCCATTATAATTAGAGGCTTTAGAAGTGTCTTTAATTTTAACTGCATTATTCTACACTTTAAGGCTTAGACCTCACATCTCCTGCCTCTGTCTGCCACATCTGTCCAGCAGAGAATTATTTTCATTCTAGACTTCTGTTTTTTCTTACTGTCAAGGATAAAATTATAAGACATTACATATCAATACCTTTATTACCAGATATTATCAACCTCTAAGGCTTTTAATCCTCAGTAGTGGTATCTTTAGACCTTACAGCACCGACTAACCTTAAAGAATTAGTACTGACACGGGGCAAGTGCTCCAGTGCTTTGAGTCACAAACGTCTGTTAAGAGGTCGGAGTGAAAACAGAGCTGCAGCTGACAGGTCCACTCACCTGCACCTCTCAGCTGCTCAGAGAGTTCACAACGGTTCAGCCTGTCTCGTGTCATTTCACTGATTACTGAGCCCAAATTTCAGAATAATTATGACTGCTCATGAAGAAGAATGGGTTGTCCTGTTTCATCTTTCACCCTCGTCTTCCTGGCTTCAGTAGGTATTCGTTCTTCCTCTCTGGCTCTTGGTCATGTGTTATTTGCTCGAGGCAACACTTCATAAAGGAAACAGGCTGGCTTGTGACTGAGAATGAAATTGTACTTTACAGTCATGACTGGTAAATAACTCCTGGTTATGTTTCTAGAACTCAGGGTAACTCATTTAGTTCCGCCCCACGTTTAACATGTGTTGAAATGACAATAAAACCGAATCCTTGAAACCTGAATCCTTGAACTTAAAAACCGATTCCTGAGCACAAGGACAACTGAGATGAATGAGATAAAATGAGATTACAAACATAAAGTAAGTTGAAGGTACATGGAATCTAATCTGGTCTTGACCCTGGTTAGAGTTAGGGGTACTGGGGCCATTGGTACATTGCTCAGTCTGAACTATCGTACACAGTCCCGTGCCTCCACAGCCTGGCCCTGGATAAGCAGAGGAGAATGGGTGAATTGATGGGTGTCCATATATTAAAAAAGAACCCATCATTTACAGTATTTAGGATAATCTATTCATATAATAGCTAATATTTCTTGTTCAGGTGGAACAGGTCCATTGCTAGCAAACACTACACTGTGTTCAAAGTCATACGTGAAAGTGGGAAATGTTAATTCTGCAACGCCAGGTCAAAGGCAAAAAAAATTATACCTTAAACATCAAAATATAAAAAGAATCTGAAAAATGAAAATAGATCATTTTTCAAGAGAATTGAATCTAAATTATATTTAACATTGTTGCTTTTTTCAAGATCAAATTTTGAACGCAGTTAAATGAGTTTTCTGAAACCACTGATCTGGATGGATTTTATTGGGTTATGAGTTAATTGTCTTTTCAGTGTGATGCCAAGTTAAGCTGTAATGAAATTCAGTAAACATGAAAATACTCTTTGAAAATGCCACCATATTTTGTTTTAGTAAAGCCTCATTCGTCCATCAGGAGGCAGGAGAAAAGTCTTAAGATAACATCAGGTTAAAGCAGTTGCCTATTTTACAGATCCAGACATCATATGAGCATTATGAGATTCTTATTAAAGTAGTGTTTGTGAGTCTTTGTGCACTCTTTTGTTTGTTGCAGTTCTATTTTCTTTATCTGTTACTACCTAACTTCACTCTCTACTCTGTTTCAGGCACTAAGGCACTATTTGGTAGACCTTTTTTTATAAGTGGTAGGGCACTAATATGGAGCATCAAAACCATCAATATCATTACCCAATATGACAAAATGATTTGCATGTGTGGGTTCTCTGTGGGTTCTCCAGCTTCCTCCCACAATCCAAAGACATGCAGGTTAGGTTAATTGTGAGTGGTTGTTTGTCTCTGTGTCAGCCCTGCGATTGACTGGCGACCTTTCTCGCCCGAAAGTAGCTGGGATAGGCTCCAGCCCCCTGTGACCCTGCCTGGCGGGAAAAAGCAGGTATAGAAAATGGATGGATGGAAATACACAATCATCCCCTCATCTAAACCGACACACTATGGCTGAGTCATGTTGAGGGTCCTCATCTTACCAAAGTCTCCATGTGATACTTTAATGACCCAGCAACAGAAAATGCTGTATTTCAGTTTTAAGGCTCATTCCTGTCTCTGGCAAAAGTGGTTAGACAGCATCTTTATTTAAAGTCCAGCTTTTTCTGGAGCATTCAGCTAGTTCATGGTAGTTTTTAAGTTTGACACATGGACTGTTTGGCTGCAGAGCTTGATACTGCGGCTGCATGTAAATAGTTTACACACTCTGGTAATTCTCTTCTTAATGGTTGTTAGTGTGGGTGGGTGATGAATTTAAGGACTCCTGCTCATCCAGTCAGATCTGTAACCCATAATGCTGACTGAGAATATGAAATATAAAAACAAGCCAACATACATGGCACCAATTTACAAAGGCGGTGCAGTCTTTTTGATAAAGTGAGATAAAAGAGAGATGCAGATTTATTTGCTTGTTTTTCTAAGTGAATGGTATTTATTTCTTTTTCTTGTCTTTTTGCATATGCATAATTCACCATCTGCTCCACCAGAAGTTCAGTTTGGATATCTGAGGCTTTCTTAACAGATGTTTTCCTCTTTTGTGCAAGAAAACTAAAGAAAAACATAACATCCACCTGAGCTGAAGCGCAGACCTCCTTACATATTTTAAGATGGCTTTTGTACATTTTGTATTGAATTGGGAATCACACTCGCTGGTTACATCAACAGCAGAGCGAGGACAAAGTGACTCATTCTAGTTTAAATTTCTCAGCCCCCAGACTGAGCAGCACACGTCTACAGTCGTAACAATATTTGGCTATTTTGGTTGATTGCCTTTCATGTGAGCTTCCAGTCCCGGCATGGTGCCTCGTCAGCCTGCAGCTTGCCGGCTTCAAAAGCTGAGCTGACCTCATTTCCCTGTCCTCCTGCTGCGCCCGGCCCGCTGCAGATGGTCAGGCTCGGGGAGCTGATCATCCCGCTCACAACAACACATCTTTGTTCCATTCACCTCCACTCTTTATGGCCAGTTAGGCAGCTGGTGTTGGTGTGTTGTTGTTGTTGATGTTGATGTGTGTGTGAGTGTGTGTGTGTGTTGTGGGAAGGTGGATACAACTGCAACAGACAGACAAACAGGTAATGGTATTGCTTGAAATGTAATCTGTTACCATAACAAGCAGCAATGCTGTAAAGTGTCGTGGGAGAAGTGACGTTTATTGTACGTTGTGTTGTGCAGATAAACACACTGTGACTCTTGTGCAAAGGTTTATCAAAGCCAAGGTCGATGTAATCTGGATTTGCTTTTTTGCGTGAGATGGCATCATAAATTCCTGCCTGTCACTTTCCTAGTCAGTATTTCTGGCCTGTGTAAGTTATGTCAGGCACAGAACAGAGCTTGACAGCTTAATTAGACACACACACATACACACATACATGCACAGTCAGAAGCTCGTACACACAGAGAGGGTTACACCAGTCACTCCTGCCATGGAGCATAAATGGGGTTTGAATGAAAGAGAAAGAGCACAGGGATACTCACATGACCATGGTCAGATTTTCTTATGCAAATAACAAAAAACAAAGAGGTCACTTTGCACCTTTACATTGGGAATCCCTGTATAAACCTGAGCTTCTTGTCCACAAGGCTGACGCAGCAGTGTTGTTTGACCAGAGCAGATATAAGGCGTCTCAACTCAGCTCAACAACGGTATTTTCCCACTCAGGTTGCAGAGCTACAGAGTTGCACCTGAGGCTCAAATACACAGACTGTCTTTGATGGGTCATTGTGATTGGACGTGTATATTTCTGGACCAATAGGGTTGCAGTGAGGTGAGGTGCTGGTCCTGCTAAACAGCCCTGTTACTGAGCCGTCCCCCATCTAGGTCTGTTTTACAGTGCCACCATTATTGTTAGGTATTACACTATCTCACAATAGGAAAAGGCTGTACTGTGGTGTCAAAAATAATTCAGCAATGGCTGTATAGTCATTGATGAGCAAACAAAAGCAGGTGATCAGCACCTAATGACCTAAGGGATGAACAGAGGAGAGAGTGGGCGATGGCCTAGACGGCCTCATTGACAAGGTCAATCATTACAGGCCAATATGAACACCACACACACGTACATTGTCTCTTCACAGCTACTTTGGATATTTAACAGCTGGGGCTGCGAGCTCATCAGTGCCAAAGAGCATGTACATACAATGAATCCCCAGCATGCATTTCCATCTGAAAGCCCCAGCACTCTGTTTCCCTCTCAGGAGCGTTGTTGTAATGTGCATTCAATGACTCCATAAAACACTTGCATGGAAGGAAAGCCATCACTCACTGGCTGTGGTGCTAAAAACTGTAGGGATCATTTGACTGTAATGGAGGATATAAGAGGCGTGGATGGCACATTTTCCATGTTAAAACTAGCTGTGTTGTGTTGTAATTTGTCTGTGAAGCATATAGTCTTTTCCTATATGGTTCGTAATGTGCAGAATAAACTGTCCTCTGAGGACGATTATAATTTAGAAGTGCTTAGCAAAAGAAAGGAAGTGGAACATCAAGTTGGTTTGGGGATAACTTTGAAAAGTTTCTTTGTTTCAGAAATGATTTATAATTCTCGTAGCCTGAAAAGCTGTAAAGGCACTGACTGTCTCAAAAATCATACACTAAGGAAAGGGTGACAAAAGTATAGTGTGAAAGCAGGAGGATGACGTAACAACGCTGAACCTCTCACTGAGCTGTCATTCAGCATTCAGAGAATCAGTATAGATCTAAACAGGATACAGAGAATAAAGGTTTAAAAGTTTACTGCCACATTATGTCAAAGACCTCAAATAACACAAAAAACTCATCCAGTCCAATGTTTTAACACGAGAGGTACACTCACAGAACGGTGCTATGATAGGAGTTGTGTTACTAGATAATTCCTCAGATCTTTGGTACAAATGAAAATTCTCAGGTGTGAATGACAGACATGAGACAAAAGAGCATCCATGGCAGATCAATTCCTGTGGTCATTTATTCTGCAGTATTCAGCCTGAAGTCCAGACCGAGGCACTGGAACATATTTAGGCTCCTTCAGGTGTGACAGGCTGTGTGAGGACCTGTGCTACATACAAACACGTGGTAATAAACAGTCAGTCACTGCAATTAGTCACATCCAATTTAAAATGTACATTTGTATGACAAGGTCCTGTTGAGTTGCTCATTCAATTTAGAGTAAATTCAGTTTTTTGAAAACAGTGGACGTCAAGTTGTCTTTTTTTAAATATACCAGCTGTGTCAATCAGCAGTAGGTGTGACCTGACCTGGACGCATAAAAGAATTAATTGTTTTTTAGTTATCATGCAGTCGTGATCTCAGTCAGAGCTGAAGAGATAAGGATGATAATCATCTGTGTGACCCATATCCAAGTTGAAGTCCAGGTTTATTTGTCACATATAATCATACAGGGCATGATCATAGTTAAATGTATTCAGTGAGCACAAGGAAACACTTAGCAGAGCAGTTCTGTATAACTTGGTCATAGTATTATGTTACAGTTTAGCCTTGAGGTTTGGAAGTGTTCTCCAACACAGGACTTCACTGTCCTCTTAGGGACAGAGAGAGTATTAAGTGTGTGTGTGCGTCTACGCGCCTGCGTGTGTGTGTCTGTGTGTGGGGCTTTGCAATTGTTTTCCTGAGAAGGCAGCCAGGCGTGGGCTGTGTGTGTGTATGCCAGTGGCCAAACACTAACATGCTGACCATATCAACATAATTCATCCTCAGAGATATTATCTGCCTCCTTATTCTACAGGCAGAGCAGCGAGCCTCAGTGCACACTGAGAGCGAGCGTGATGGGGAAAGATACGGAGAGAAATATCGCCCAACGCTGCGAGAAACCACAGAAATTCTCCTTGCTTTCCCCCTGCTTTAAAATGAACACAAGCAAAGCCAATTCATCAATCCACTGTATGGTACGCATGAAAAACAAGTCTGAAGAACACAACATGGTGCAGAGAAATCACCTGCAGCTGGAGGGAGACGAGACGAGGGGCGACAAGACAAGACCGCGAGAGGAGGGGAGAGCTGTGTCGCACAAAGAGTTAATGTGGGAGGCAGGGCCAGGGCTCATTAACCCCCCTGGGCCCTGTCTCCTGGGTTGGTGCTGGTCCCAAAGACCCCAGAATGCCAAGCAGCTCCATCAGCCTGGTGCTAATGGAATCTGGTGCCTTGGGCTTAACAGAAAGAGATGCAATGCAAGGAGACATACTGCACACCCCCACCCCCCTTTTAGTGTTTGAATATGCAAAATTAAAATCTAAACATAAAAATAAAACAGATACGCTGTAAACAAACGTATTTCAGTTAACCCATCAACGCATACCTCAGGTCTTTGGTGACCTGGGACTATACTACACCCAGTCTGATTAATTCACTCAGCCCAATTACCACATTTCACGATATCCCTCAAACTATTTGTCTTTACAGTTTCCTGTTGTCAAATTGTCAGATATGATAAAAAGCGCAATATTTCTTTAAAAAAAAAAATTTTTCCTTAAAATTTGACAGAGCTGTTAGAGATCTGAGACGTTGAAGAGTGGTACATTATGTGGCATCCAGCTTACGTTCGGTCTGCTGGATACAAGTGACAGCAGCTAATTTAGCATTTTTCTGTTTGGCATCTTGATGTTGCTGTTGTCAAAATAAATAATAATATGCCAAGTGATGGAAAGCAATGAAAAAAATGAGCTTATATTAACTTACTGTCCCTGTAACGCGATGGTGCAGCACACGTTTTCCTCTACATGCACAGACACAACCTGGACACACCTTCCTTTAAAGCTATGAGCTGCTGGGTAGTAGGCTTCACTTTGCAGACTTGCTGCTCTTTCACATTTAATTTGACCCCTCGTGCTCGTATGTTTGTGCACACGTGGAAGTGCTGTTCTCGCATTGACGAAGCAGTGGCTGAGCTCATAATTAGCAGCAATGATTAACTTGTTAATGGAGAGGCGGCACAGATTGGGGCAGGGAGACCTGGGAGCACCATGAACGCTTAAACATGAGCCTGTGAAAGAGGAAGAGCGAAAAAATGAGAGCAGAGCGAGGATAGAAAATGAGAAAAGGTGAGAAAGGAGAAGTGAGAGGAAGTGTGCTGCTGTGTGTATTTGTGTGTATTGAGGTGTGGATACCTGGGGCTGGCCCGGTGGTGGACTCTGCTGCGGTGTGTTGTGAATGTTAAGCAGAGCGGTGTGGGGCAGTGGCGTCCAGGCCCGGTGATTAATGTTGACACAGTAAGAAGAGGCCAGCCTGTTGACATCCATTACTGCTCTCTGCTTAACAAGGCCGGGCCACAGGGACACCCGCCACGCCAGGCCCACCACACACACACACACACACACATACACACAGCCATGTGCACACACACTAAGGCAAATGCTCACACCTGCACTGTATACCTAGGAATTATATTCATATTGGACAATTCAGCTGCGTGGAATCACATCCAAAGCCGACATTCGCTGCCCCAGTGGGAGATTATGTGTCCTTTTTAGTGAGATGGAGGGTACAGGTGTGGAGGTTAAGGCAGTGAGGTGGAGGGTTCTCGCTCTACAAGCAGAGCTCATGTCCCATGTCAGACACTCAAATACTGTGATGACAATCACAAAAAGAGTTTTAGCTGCCCCAAGTTAAAGGAATAATGCAATTTATTCCAGCTTGTTTTTTTATACTATTTCATTTGGAGGTGAAGGTGGCAGCAACCATACCTAAACATGTTTCTAATGTACTGCACTGCAGTCATATCCTGATAGAAATGTCAGTGAGGTGACGTACATACAACATGGACATATTCTACAGCACAAGCAGGTCTGAAAATGAGAGGAGCTGTGGAGGATCAATCAGACATACAAAGCGTTATTCTTCTTATTTTAGGGCAATTTTATTCAATTATTACTGCTAACTAACTGTGAAAAATAATATCCAGCTTGTATGAAAACAGCATTTTGTAATTATTATGCACAGGTATTGAATGAATAAATAAGTTAAACATTTTTTCTGCATTGACCATTCAAAATAATGTCATTGAACATAAACCAGGGCAAAATCATCTAAAATACATCTTACTGGAGAGATTTCTCATACGTATGCAAATGTGCAGGTTTTCAGATACAGCATATAAGAGCTGAGAAGATTCAAATATATGGACTGAATGCTGACCATATACACAATTTTCAGAAACATATCCACACAGATACACACACCTCTGCCACTATTCATCGGCACTGCTATCCACTTCATCTGCCACCGCGGGCCCAGCGTGGGGTCCAATAGGTCTTTGATTGCTCTAAGTATATCTAGCACTCTCTTTTTCTCTCTCTCTGCGTTCAGCCCCTTTGTGTCACTTCAGACAGAGAGAATGTGCTTGAAAATTACTGTCTGCTGGATGACATCGCTGACAACTGCCGAGTCCCTGAACCTCAGGAGCGAAGGCAGCCGCTCCTCTCACAATTACACTGCTCTGTGACACTTCTAGCTCTCCTCGTTTTTTTTTCTCCTCCATGCCACCCTCTCATTATCACAAAACCCTATCTGCTCTTTGAAGGAGGCCCGATGATAAAGGCAGCGGCGGCTCCCGACGCAACTCCCGCCTCCACCTCCCACTCCGGCTCCGGCTGACAGAAGCTGGCTCTCAATCAGTCGCGAAGAAGGCGAGGGCTTTTAAACCCGGACCTGCAGCCACTTCAAAAGGCCCTGGACCCCCCCCACACCCCACACTCTCTTTAGAAAGGAGCTAGAGTAGTGTTAAGACTGAGGCAAATGTGACTAGAAGTCAATTACCCGCTGGAGAGTGGTAATGGAGATGATTGTGAAAACGTCGCGAGTCTCGCAGTGGGTTTCACGATTAGAAAAGTCAGGTGCTTTGTCCTTGTCTGCTCAGACTGTGGGCCTGAATGCACAGGAGTGGGAAAGAGTGTTTGACAAAGCCTCAGAGTTTATTGAGAGTGCTTGAATGAAACTGAAGGCAATCAGCAGAGATAAAGCACAATCACATTTTCTGAGGGGAAAAAAGGAAAAGTAAGCTGGTCACGTTCTTCAAATTTTGCCACCGGCCCAGACACACGACTTAAGTTTCATAACTAAGTATATGTTCCCATTAGTGGTCCCATGAACACAGGCTGCAGCACTTTCTTCTTTCTTTCTGAGGTCTTTGCTTTCATTACAGAAAATTAATCAGGAATGATCACTAATAAGCCCAACAGGCACATGTACAGGCCTTATCATTAAGGACATTTAAAGCTCTCAACTTAAAACAAAATGCTAAAAAACAATGACTGTTAAGCTAAAAATGAAAAGTAAGAGGGGTAAAAAGGGGAAGAATAAAAGTGAGAAAAAAGTTCACTCAGAAGACAAATGGGAAGTCAAACTATGTGGGGACGCTCATTAAAAAAAAAGGTTTGTGTGTTTGTGTGTGTGTGTGTGTGTGTAGATGCCTTGGATATGCATGTGATTAAACCGTCCAGTGAGCATCTCTGCTGCTCTGACCCCTCCATATCAACACAGGCAGGTCAATAGGATGCCTCAGTATGATTGATCTCTCTTTCTTTTTCTCCTTTTCTACATGCTCTCTCTGGTCAACCCCCCCAACCCCCTCACACACACACACACACACGCACGCACACACCTAGCTACCATTCGCCATTGACCACCCAGGCCCAGCCAGATTGATAGCAAAACAGTGGGACGTGCCCACCCCCTGCTCTTGAATATTTGCCTCGCTCTGTGCCATATTGACCCCCACGCTGCGATCATTTCCTCTCGACCCTGTGGGCCGGACACCGAGCCCGATGAGTCTGACCCAGCTGTCACCGCTTGATGCTACAGACCCACGGGCCCTACGCTGTTTACTACATATAACATAAAGGAGGACCGGAGCCCCGAGGGTCAGTTCTCAGTGACAAAGACGGTGAGCTCTAAATGACATTGTCTCCAGTCGGGCCTGGACACGTGTATCAGACCTCATCCAGGTCGAGAGAGAGGCCTCCTATGTTAGTGATAAAGGTTGTAAATATCCATCGGCTCATTTGACTATATCTCTATTTTGTCGAGGCAAAACATTACAAAAAGGAAGTTCTATTTCCAAAGGAATTATACTTCTGTTTTAAGTCTGCTAAAGTTTCAGGCAGGATGTTCTGAATGGGTTTCTCAGGAGCTCAACACATCAAACCTACACAGAACATAAAGACTCATAAGACTTTTTATTCAAACAACTAAAGGAGACTAAGCTCAAATTTAGGGCTGCAGGTGTTTGACATGACGGCAGCAGTGCAGTGTTTTTCTCCTGGGTGTCGTGTGGGTGGTAGTGACGTTAATCAGAGTGAATGATTCCAAATCTCCTCCTCCTCTTCTTCCTCCTCAACTATCCCAACCAACGCAGACATTTTCCTCCGTGCCTCTGATATGATTTAGTCCCTCGGCCTCGCTATCTGCGGCCCGGAGCTGCCGCCTTCCATAAACTAAAAGTCCAGTCTGGGACTCGCATCTCTTCTTCTTCCTTCTTCTCCTTGTCTGTGGCCTGATAGTATCGATTGGCCATTTGGAGCCAGAGAGCTCCAAAGGGACAGGCATAATTACAATGGGATAAGGCAATCTACTGCAATTAACCACTCCTCCCCTGGCAGCCTCAACTGTGGGCCATCTCTCATCCTGCACAGGAAATAAATTACCTCGGCCTGACCGCCGCCATCACATCCACTGAAATATAGGAACAATTAAACAGGAATTAATTCTAATTCATGCAGCCCCTATCACTAAAGGGACATATTTCAACCACGGTATTAAAAAACTATTACACAAAATTAATTGTAAACCACAGTTTCTTTGGTCCGCATAATAAATCACTGGTTCTTTCATAAAGAGGTCGAAAGAGATAAGTTTAACACCGTTGTCAGACATTTTGTAAGGGTAGAGGGCTATTCTGAAAAAGGCTTTGTGGAAGGGGAGGAGGATAAATGAGGATAAATACATTTTGTCATGGAGTGGAGTGGAGAATTTAGTGTGTAGTTTTTCATTCAATGTCATTTTCAGTGTTACTGTGGATGTACTGTATAATTTAGAATGGGTGCAGATAGTGAATCTGAAAGAGCGGTCCTGTGAAACTTTAAATGGCAGATATGTTGGTTGCCATAAGTCTGGAGACTAGGTTAGAATTACAACTGTCAGGAATGAGGACGGGGAGCGTCTCCTGCTGATCCATTCAAATGAATGAGAAACAGACTGTAGAATTATTCATTACAGCCAACTGCAGCATCATCACTTCTCACACTTACCTTGTTTATTTCTGAATTTACAATTTCAGCCAATTTTACACCAGATTACCGCAATGTCAGGCCTCCGCTTTTCTCCCTGTGGACCATTTCCATAATTTTCCTGTCTCTCCAAAATGTTAAAAAAGGGAACTTTCAAGGCAGTTTGTTTCTGTGCTTTGAGCTCCCTTGGTTCCTTGTTGCCTTGTAAGGGTTGAAAACAACTCAGAACTTTTTTTAAGGGAATTTTAATAAGCATACGGTCACCCTGCAGGTAATTAGCTGGGGGATGAAGAAGAGCTGCCGGCTTGGATTCAGCTCTCATTTGAGCGGTGGTTTTGTTGTACAGCTTGAGAGGGCTGTGTTGAAAGCGAGAGCCCCTAGCCAGCCTTTGGGTATAGAAGCCCAGCACATTGAAAAGCTCCATGTTCTCAGTCTCTGCTAAACTACCTCATGGCATCAAATAGCATTTCAAATCCATTTGTTTCATTCCTCTTCTGTGGGGACTGCCCCTCTTTTTCTCTGTGCCCTTCCCTCGCTCTCCTTTTTTTCTGCTTCCATACAATCAGGGCTATTCCCAAATTGTTCTTCTCATTCTCTCTTTTTTCCACCAGAGTTGGAGCTTGATACAGTATGTTTGCGAAATCGTGATTGGGAAACATGCTCCAACCACAACATACATATTCCTCAGAGCCAGCGCTGACATTTCATCAGCATCACAAGTGGATTGAAAAAAAGAGTCTATTTTCTGTTCACTTTTCTGCTGTCTGCTGGAGAAGGACACATTGGTTGTTTTAAATCCAAGTACTTTTACATGAGTGCATGATACGGTGCTGTCATGTGACATTTGAGTCATTCAGCTCTGCTGAGAACAAACCATTGATGTGATCACAGCCACAAGTCCATGCCACTGTTTCTACATTTATGATCTTCACTTTTTGCTTTAATATGCTTTCTAGTCAGACTGAAGGGGAGTTAAACACTGTAAATCACACCAAGGCTCTCATTTAAACCAGGACGTAACCAGCATAATAGTACAAGCACAGATAAAGGCACAGAGGTCTATCAGTGATCTAAAGCGTGATCTGCACTGGACCTACAGGAAACAATTACAGGCTGGAAAAAAGCCTCAGTGTATTTCATTCGAACAGTAAGACCTAGTTTATCGTCTGTGTTGTTCAAATGTTGAACAGTGACATTAAAAGTTGCCAATTTAAACTAATGGAGTTTTTAACTGGTTGGATTACAATTAATCCTGATGCCTCTGTAATGAGACCAACAGTGAGAGGATTGGTTATTTCTGTTAGATTCCAGTCCTGGTTCTTAATCCCTGGTCAGATTCTTCTGTTGGGTCTGTGAGAACATTACCTGAGAGAAGCAATTTGCTGAACTGGACGATGAAAACAAAAGAAACGTTTTAAAAATGTTTTATGTAAAAGCAATAAAAGCATTGAAACAATGCTAGATTCATAGCTTACGAGTTCAGTAGAGGGAGTGTAATAACTTGCAATACAATGCTGTATGTGTGTGTTTTATATATTTATTTTATTCTTATATCTGTTTTTCTACAGTTCTTATTGTTTTTCTACAAATTTTTTAGTACTTTTAGCACTACAGCATATTTCTGTGGCTATATTTGTCTTCATTCTGACTAAATAAAACCATAGGAAGTATACTAGATTAGCTATTAGTGTCTCTATTATATTATTAGTGTAAATATCCATTAGTGTTTACACACCTAATACTTAATGATTCTCAGATGAGTTCTCAGGTTTTTAGGAGCATCGTTTTATTTGAAGCACATTTATGGACATTTACTTGCCACAGTTATTTGATAAAATCTCACAAATCTAAAACTATGTTTATAGTTTCTATGTGTTCAGATTTGACTGAGACCCTGGAGCAGTGCCAAGGGTTTATCTGTTTTTCCTAACCAGATGCCAACTCCAGCTGCAGGTACTTAGACACAAAGAAAAACTCAAATATATTGCCCAATATAGAATTATGACAATTTCACTTTACCTCTTCAGTGAACATGCTTCTTTCCCTGCTCTTATTTTCAAAGTGGTGTTGACAATTTAGTTCATGGGAATTTGGAAGCTAACGCAGTGTGTCCTGTGTTGTTGTTAGTTTGCTCTGAGAAAAAAAGGTTGTTTTTCTCTTCTTGTGTGTCTTATTCTCATTTTTTATTTGCTGTGGACCCTCGAGTCTTAAGTCTGAACTGCATAGTTACACATTAGCAGACAATGTGTTCTCAGTCCTAACCCGTCACATAACGATGCTTGATCAGCCACATTGAAAAATGATGCACAAGTGGTACCCAGAGCATTAAAAAGTGATGTAAATCCTGACTGAGCGTGCACAGGTGGTGAGTTTTGGTGAGGTTGTGATTTTTCTGGGAAATTGTAGCCAGCGGCAGACAGAACAGTGAAAAGTAAGTGTAGCATAGTGAAAGTGAGGCTTTCAATCTAAACACCTATAACCATGCTATAACCATGCTGAAGCTATTACTGTCAACATGAATATTGACTTTATAATGATAAATAGGGGGGAAAGTATTATTACAAATAGTGTATTAAGACTTTAATCTCATCATGACAGTTCTGATTATACCACAGTGGATTTAGGATGTATTTGTAATATGTGGTATATATGTATAACCAAAGTTCATATTCAGCATATCACAGGTGTATCGTTCGTGTTTAATAAGGTCAGTATTTGCTTATGTCAGGCACCAAGACAATAGATCCTCCTCTTCCTTTTTTAAGTATTAACCCACCGTGACAGGTGGACTAGAGACTGAATCAGATGGCCTCCCACGGTGATCCCTGGATCACTTACTGCTGACAGGGCCAACCTGACACCCTGCGTCTGGCCTGGGGAGCACCTCTGGCGCCGACCATCTCTAACACTTCCCCTACCTGGCCCTGTGGCCTGGGTGAAGTCTGAGAGGGACTTTTCTGTGGTGGCCCTGAAAGCTCAGTGCACTGCAGCCTGAGAGAACACGTGGAACTGGATAAAACACGAGCGAATTGAGAAAACAGCTCAGTTCCTCAACAGCTCCTCAGTTTGACAACATGAAGACACCCTGGCACGCCTGGATGCTGAGGCCCAGTGCTCTTCCATGAAAATATCTGTCAGCTGTCTTCTTTAATTCTGATGTTTCTGTGTCTTTTATCGTAAATATGCTTCTTTTAATTAGTGTTTTTTTACTGTGTGAAAGTTTTTTTTTTTGTGTGTGTGTGAAAAGCTATTAAACTGACCTTCATTTCTCACTACAACGATAATAAAATTCTATTCTATTCTATTCTATCGAAACAAATAGGGAGGGGAAGGGGGCTGTTTCAGAAAAAAAGTGATGAATATGATTTGGATAAACTAGTTGTTTGTGACTCGTGACATCATCGAGGTCCGTGTATCATTGGTTTATTCAGTTAGTGTGTTTTGATTGTGTAACATTACGTTACAGCGTGGCTCCAAAACAAACTAATACGTTGGGGAAATACAAACAGACAGCAGCGATGATGGAGAGAGAGAGAGAGAGAGAAAAGAGAGAGGCAGCAGATGATGGGGGGTGAATAGTTCACAGGCGTTTGTGAAGTGTTCTGTCTCTCCTCAGTGTTAATACCAGTGATTACTGAAAACTACAGTAACCTGAGCTTTTTTCTGAGGGTGCATATTTGTGTTGTTCCCTATTGTTGGTTTTAGTCTTTTCGTGATTTGTTGACAACATAAAACAACAGCACACATACTTTAAAGCCTTTAAAGTCTCCCTCTGTGCAGTGTTGTTTTCATCAATGATGAAATTATTTATTTCGTCGACGCCCCTTTTTTTCATGAGTCAGTAGGTGGCACACCTGGATCATCATATAGGCAATCTGGGCAGGAGCCCTCAGCCATGAGGAAAAAGTCATTATCCAATCAAATGAATGAAGTAGTAATGATTGGCATTAAGCTAGTGGCAATGCTCTATGTTGATTGGCTAATGGTCAGGGTGGGCCGGGCTAGAGAACAGGTAGTTTACATGGCACAGATCCTGGATCAGTTTTTTTTCAGTAAAGTCAGGTTAAAAACAGCGGGATTCATTTGTAACTGACCTCCTGTCAGTTAGCTTGGGAGAAATATGCGGGGAAAAGCGAGCAAAAAAAAAATAGTGAAGATAAGGGGAAAATGTCCAAACGAAAGAAGCAGGTACAATAAAAAAACGGACCGTTGATAAGAAAAAAAAGAAGCTGAGTGAAGAAGAGACGGAGGATGTTGTGCTAATGTTAGCACAGCCTCAGCTAGCATGTCAGGCTAACAGCAGTTAGCATCAAGCTAGCTGCCTCAGCTCGGTGAACAAAATGAGGAAAACGACAACACAGAGGGAGAAAGAAAGGTTGAATAGTCCTTCTAAAGGTAAGAACCATTTGATAATGCCGTCTGTGTGTGAGCAGGATTAACTACTGTGGAAAAAAAGACATACTTTCTTTTTTTAATACTAAAACTAGGCTGAAACCTTTTTGCATTTTCATCAGCTAAAATTGGATTAAAACTATCACATATAGAAATGACTAAAATGTGACTAAAACTAATAAATGTTTTCGTCCAAAGACTAAAACTAAGACTAAATCTAACATTTCTGTCAAAAACGACACTGCCTCTGTCAGATAACTATTCATGAACAAGAAATAATCAAAGTGGACGTTCGGAAAGACCAAAGATTGAGACCCAAAACACAGCTCAGTGGTGATACCATCACTGACGCTGACATCATTCGTATATCACGAGAAAACCTCACACCAGCTCAAACGATGTAAAACACTGAATGGTTTATGGCAACATGCGACGTCACCTCCTTAAACTAAGCCCCGCCCACATCCTGTGCTCTAATGTGAAACAAGCAAAAATTCTTCCTACGCAGACAG
>JAOXYL010000030.1:10388255-10401018 GCA_028564955.1 Terapon puta
TGGTTGAGTCTTCAATCAAGCTAAGCTTAGTAAGGTTAAACCTGACTTCCATCAGCATACTGACTGCACCACAGGAGGAGTAAACTCTCACTGCTCCATGCCATTGAAAAACAGCTGCAGAGCAGAAACTCTGTCCACGTTCAGGACGAGTAACCACGCCATCTTGATGATGTCAAGGAATGTAAACAAACTATGACATGTCCCCGGCGACATGTGAGGTCAGGACATGGACAAAGCATTAAGAGGCCACCCTACAGTCTACACTACATGACCCAGTCTGGAGCAGGTTCATCACCCTCCACGTCACAGAGGACATCAGAGGATTCACTCAGCCTGTGGTGGCTTTGATTTGTAAAAACTCAAAACAGCAGCTCAAATCATTCCACGACAAGAAACCACATATAAGCTGAGAATAACAGTGGATACACCGGGGTAGCACTGCGAGGCTCAGGAAGGCCTTCTACCTTCACACCACCAAGATCTTTAGTGAGAATTATTTTTACTTATTAAGTTCCTGTAGTTAACACCATTATTTATGATGTATTTTCTTTCTTTGTACTTTTTTGTTTTAAACATATGTCCTAAGGAGCTAACAGCATGTATTTCATTATGAATAAACTCTATTCGGCTACACCCCACAGAAATCCGTTGAAGATCACTGACCCAGAGTCACAATGACTATGGGAAATTCACAAATCACACATTTTCTGAAGCAATGTCAACGTTCCAAGGTAAGTCATAAAGTAAGGGGTTGTGTGTTTCTATTTTTAACTTAATTGTTTTACCAATTTCATCTCTCCCCCCGACCCCCCTGATAAAGGCTGGCGTGGTAGTTAAATCTCCACCACAGTTGTAAAGCCTCTATTTATCTATTGAGACTTGAGAAAACATCACAGAAATCCAACGTTGTCCTGGAGAGGAGAGCACAAAGGTTCTGGATAAAGCTCTAAATCTATTTGTGCTAAACTAAACTAGACTCCAAACACTACAGAGCATGATGAAAGTTTGAGAACAGTTGACATTTTGGAGAAAGAAGCGTTTCCATCTCGTCTTGTCTCCATCTCTGCTTCAACTCTCCCTCTCTCTCCCTCTCTCTCTCTCTCTCTCTCTCTCTCCCTCTCTCTGGGGTAGTAGTGTCAGTTGGCCTTGCTCTCCATAAGCCCGATGCCTGGCTCTCTTTCACCTCCAGTCGGATCCCACCCACCCCTCTCCTCTTGTCCTCGTCGCCGCCTGGTGCCAACCCCTTTTCACCAGCTAATGCCACTTCACCCTTTTTTTTTTTTTTTTTTACCCTCCTCCTCCTCCCACCCCGGGGACTCTTATTCAATCACACTATCTTCAAGCAGCAGGCCTGTAAAATACCCCACCATCAAGCGAGGCAAATCGGCCTCGGGGAGGGAGGGGTGGGGGGTGAGGATGGCCACGGTGAGAAAGAAAGAGACAGCGATGGATGGAAAAAAATGGAGCGGGAGTTCATGTGATGGAGGGGGAGAGGCCGGAAAATGAAGGGGTAAGAGTGCATAAATCTGAAGAGAGAGAGAGGAGGTGGACAACTGTCAGGACCGGGGGCCGTTCTGCACTTTGAGGACTGAACCCAAACCTCTGGGCTGATAAACAACTTCTGTTTCTTTTATATCATGATACTTTAACGCACCATAGCACCATGTTAACACGTGCAGCCAAAAGTCGTGGATCATGAATAAATCAGTGCCTACCTCAAGTTGCCGCTTACATGCCAGATGAATTATTGATGACTTATGTTAGTAATTGTTAATAATTAGTATTGAGCAGAAACACAATACTTCACAACAGCTACCATTAAACATTTATTGACAGGAGTTGGAATAACACTGAGTACGTTAGTTATGTGGAGTGTTAATCTTCTACATGCGACACACATGCAGTCGTCCACCTCTCCTTCATCTGCTGCCCTCTCTCTCTCTCTCTCTCTCTCTCTCTCCTCTCTCTGCCCATTATCTGCTGGTTCTCACTGCTCTCGCTCTGTGCTCCCTGAGCTCTTATAAAATGGCGTTGCCAGTGGTGAGGACAAGGTGGATAATTCAAGGGACGAAAGGATGAGAGCAAAGGCCAACCAGGACGGACTGACAGAGGTGTGGAGGGTGAACAAACGAAGGGAGAGCAGAAACCAAGAAAGTCTGAAGAGGAAGAGGTGGAAATTCTGACAATTCATACATCACTTGTATAAGGAGGATTGGTTCCTCCCCTCCACCATCATCCCTCCCCCTCTCCTTCCCCCTGTTTAGGTGAACGTAAGCTGTCCATTGTGTGTCTAAGTCTCTGTCACTTTCTGCTACATGTGACCTGCTTTGGATGAACTGCATTTCTGATTCACGTTCACATTCTTTCACTCTCAAAAAAGCAGTGAAATGGCCCGAGAACAAGAAAATGGGTTGTTGTACATTGAGCTGCCCTGTCATGTACTTTGATTACTATCTGAGGTACACGAGTTACTTCAGTAAAGTTTACTTCAGTTCTGTGCTGAATTTAGCTTGAATCAAGAAAAATAAGATTCACCCAGTGGATCTACAAAACGACGGGTTGAAAATCCTTCAGCTGGTAGAGACAGGTAATCAAACGTAGTCTAGAAACTGTTCATTTATCTTACTTCTCCCGTCTGGTCCCACCATGGTCTGTTCCTTTAGCCATCACAAAACCAGTGACAGCTCAAAACCTGAACTTATACAGAGCACAATATAACAGTTCATTATTTCCATTAAAAATGTAATTTAGCAATATGAGCTCAAAATCAACCTGCTGACTTGATGGACAAATAAACGAGATATATTCAGTGTATAAAACTTCAAAATCCTATCTTGGTCAGCTTCTCCTTTTTGTTAGCTTTTGAAGTGTGTAATCACACACAGCACTGGACATATTGTGTGTAGTTAGATATAATAGTACTGTGTCTGTTCCTTTTCCATGTTCCATACAACCCACATAAAGTATTCACTGAGTGCACAATTTTACACTACAACTGTTAGTATACAAGAAATGAATTTATTTTTCTATACCAACAGGACTATTTTACATGTGCAACACAAGCATGATTTGTCCAAAGTCAGACCCTCCTTAAAGCTCCTGTTCTGTGCTGTCATTGACTCTGGGCTGCACAGCACACACTGCTAAAAGGTTTAGGCCCAGAAAAATCCTGAACACAGTCAAATAAGATAATACATGAAAGAGTACTGAGCAGATTCAGACACCATCACACACTTCTATGTGATGACTGAGAGGGGTTGATTTTCAACATATACATTGTTTCCTACTTGTTAAACCTTTAATACGAAACTGCTTTTCAAAACCTAACAAAATAAAGTAAAACACTTTTTTAAAAATGTATCTTTCTTGTTTCTACCAAAAACCAAAAACAAACACTGTCCTCTCTGTCTGGAGCTCAAAGTTCATAATACAGATGGGATTTATGGTTTTGGAGGGAGCTGTTCAGTTCAAAAAGCCATTCAAAAGACTGGCTCATTTGATATTGATATTGATATTATATTTATTCACTTTTAAGAAGCCAGTCTGGGGTTAATTCATTTTATCCTGGAAATAATCCCAGGGAGGAATGGGCTGTGTATAATATTTGAGTTTGAATTATTCTGAAATATTGATTATAGCTTCATTTGATGTGTGGACATGATTTTAAAGTCTGATCAGGATTCATTGTAAATATTCCACAACACCTAAACACTTATAAATACACAGTAAAAAACAAAACAGACTACAATGACGTTCCATACAAAAGCTTTTAGTGCAAAATTTCCACACAACAATATTTTTAACAATACAGAAAAACTCAAAAACAGTATTTGAAAATGATATAATATGTTTTGATTGGACGGTGTATGCAGCAGTTTGAATCTCCAGAAGATAAAATGTTTCGCAAGTTCGCCCACTTCTACTTTTGCTCTTTATTGTTTCATTTTGTTTATTGCCTTCTCTGTAGCAATCAGTTAAAAAAAGAGGAACTTTTCCTGTGATGGTGGTGATGAAAAGCTCACTTTTCCAGCCTCAATGTGTGTGTGTGTGTGTGTGTGTGTGTGTGTGCATGTATGTTTAAGTATGTTTTTTTTAAGTTGTTGCACTTATTTTATATGCAATTTATATGAAATTGCATATGAAGTGGAGGAGCAAGAATGAGCTTGTGTGAGTATCTGTATGAACCACAGGTGAGAACTCAGGGAGAGAGAAAAAAAGAACGGCTCCCAGCCAACCGCGACTCCTTCCCATCGTTCGTTAATGAGTCGGTCAAAAGATTCGGTTCGTTCGTGAACGTCACAACTCTAGTTCATAACTGCTGCACTCTCAACTAAACCAATCATGCTCTCTGTGAATAACAATAAGTAATCAGTTGGTTCAGACATTGATTTTTCACAGATTCTGTATCTCTTTGCTACAAAAAACCTTCATGCTTTAATTTTCAGTGAAAGCTGAATGAGCAGACTAAAAGCTTCTCTCACTCTTTTCTTGGTATTGTCACACAGTTCGCTCATAATATACCAACAGCTGAGTGGATCTCAAGCAACAATGTGTGTCACTGTTTATGCATTTGTGTGTCTCTGACGCTGGTTTTACAGCAGTACAGTGAGTGAGAGTTGGGTTTGGGAGGATTTATAACAGTTTTTCCCTCCAGGTGGCCTGACTCACTGACCTGCAGGCTGCTGCACAAGCATCGATGGAAAAAGATGGAGATAAATGAGGCTGGTGGAGAAGGAGAGAGTCTGATGCACGTCCCACAGCTGACACATGTGGTGGTGTTTAAAAAGTTTCAATCAGCATTTTTGTGTAAAATAAAAAAGTTCTGTTTTATCAGCCTTAATCACAGAGTGGTTCTTCAGCATGTCTTCACTGGGACACAGCAGACTGTGACCACAAACCAACAGAAATGATGCAGCATGGGCAGAGATGGAAAGTGTTTCCACAAAAAGTTTCAAAACTCTCCACTGGACATGAGGGATGACTACAACTGTGATGTTTTCTAATTTTCTACTCATTTGATCAAAAGCACAGCCAGCAGCTGATTCGATGTGACGTCACCTCCAAGATCTTTCTGTGAAATTTTTATCTTTAAAATGGATGCTTCACAAAAATAATGTTCACAAATATCAGCTGATTATTTTTCAACATTAAATATATACTATTCACAAGTACTCCTTCACCTTGGTTATAAAGGATCATGTATGTAGTAAACAGGACCTTTCACAGTGTAAAAATAAACTAGTTCTTGTGGTGTCTAGTCTAAAAATTACAGTAAGAGATAGAGGCGCTTTTTGAAATGGACGCCCAAAATAAGGTATGTCTGTACTCAATTAATTCATTGAATTATGCTAATATATCAATTTGGCCCCACTTTTGAAAAATCTGAATCAGTTTGATACAATAAGGACCTTTTTTTTTGAAAGTCATGGATCATGAGAGCATGATAACGCTCAGATGGCTTACCGAGCGTTATCATGCTCTCATGATCCATTTATCCTTCCTCCAATGTGTGTCATTTTGAAAACTTATTTGACTGACATATATACTGATACACAGTATACCCCAGCTTATAGTAGAAGAGTATGTTAAAGGTATGCTTGGGGACCACAAACACATCTGTCTAAAATCCTGGATTCAAAGTGTAATTTTTAAAGTGGTACTTAACCATGATATATTATACATGCAGGATATTAATAAATACTTATTATCATTGCATTAGCATTTTGAATTGTAGTTTATCAAGGTGGAGCTCTCATAAAAGTAGTGTCACAGCAGAGATGATGAGGACCACCATGGCCTTAACATGCCTACAGCTCTTATTTGTGTATTCATCCTTTGAACTGTGCACACTTCTCACACATGAATGGTGAATATCACATATCAAAAATAATATCTTTCATTTTTTAAATAAGGGAGCTTCCTGCTGGCTTTGTTACTCTTCTTTTCCTCTTTTTTGGTTAGGTTTTCTATTCTTGTTCACGGAGCCTCATTCTAATCAAAAGTATTTAGTATTTTCACACAATCACATGATTAAAGAAGTGAATTCTTATTGAGGGTGTATCCTCTCTACACAAGCTGCCAACCCCTTCTCCCTCTCTTACTGTGTGCTGAATTTTCTTAAATGGTCTCTTTCCAGTCGCTCAACCTTTTCTCCTCCTTTTAGTCCAAATGATTGATTTTCAATCGCTCAACCGCCCATTGTTGTTGTGAGGAGTCGGTTTGAGAAGAACCTTTAAACATCCAAAGGTGAAATATTAAGAAGGTACAAGTAACAAAGCCCGGCAGCCCTGACCCGGGTTACAGCGCTGAAAGGAAAGAAAAGAAAGTGTTGGCTGTGTGTAGAGGGGCGACATGCATGTGAAACCACGAGGGCGACACTGGAGGTCGGTCGGTAGGTGCACGGTCCTGCAGAGGCACTGAAACCCCTGAGGACAGAGTTTCTGATTTTAAAGAGGACAAACGTTTAAAAGTGAAGGTAAAATAAAGTGAAAATAAAAAAACATGCAATAAACAGATGGCGAGAGGAAAGGGAGCAGATATGGGTGTCAGAGATGTTGGAGACGTGTGATGTATGTGATGTGTGTGTGTGTGTGGTCTGCGGCATCAACAGATTTATAGGTGTGTCCGGGCTGCAGTGTGCGGACATAAATAAGGCTGAGGGGAGAAAGCTCTCCATTGAACCTAATCAAGTGGATCCTTTAGAGTGCCGTTCATCTCACACACACACACACACACACACGATGAGAGGTCAGCACCTTTAATATCAACCTCCATTGCTTTTGCTTTACTTTGGCCGACTTCACACACGGCTGTAGTTTACACACACAAACATTTAAATGCGGAGCAAAAATGTGAGGCGGCCTAATGAGGATGTCTGTGGATACAAGCCAAACATCTCTTATCAGGGCGAGACTCTGACACACTCTCTCTCACATGTGATTCATTCAGTGAATTTGCCTTTCATGTTCACACATATTTATACTGACTGCAAATCCAGGACACTGAAACATCCTTATTCATCGAAGTTGATCGCAAGACAGAACTTTAAAAAGCCAGCCTTCAAACAGATAGAATTAACAACAGACATCAGAATTAAGAGTTTAATAATGCTAAAACAGATTCATATAGACTTGATAAATTATTCTATTAGCAGGTATTTGTGTCTGTTTGTCATTAAATGTATTATTCACATATTTCATCACTGAAGTATCTATTTATTAATATTAATCTATTTGATAGTTTAATTAATTGGTTGTTTTATTTATCTGACTATGACCCATCTGGTCCTCAGTATTTACCCGCTGCTAAAGTACAAAGCGTGATATGCGCGAGCACCCAAATGACACTGAACAACATTACTGACATGTTGATGTAAATCTGTCATTAATATTACTCAGACCATATTTATCAGGCTAAATGTATTTCCACAAAAAACTGTAATAAATGAACTACATGAATATTTTTCTTATCAATCATTTTTATCAATATTTTTCCAGGGATAACTGCACAAGAAGCTTTTCCAGTTCAGATGCTTTATTCTAAATGGAAAGAGTGAAGCACGATTGGACATTATTTAGTGAGGACAAAGCCTAAGTGTGAAACATGATTTCATCTTAACATCCAAAACAAGATTCTTCACTAATAATCTGAGGAATAAAAGTTTTTTTTACCACCAGCAGCAGTGAACATGTTGTCTAAAGAAAGAATCTCAATTATAATCTAAACCAGGAATTATCTGATGAAAGAAAAGTCTAAAATCATTGAGACAAAGCTGAGATGAGATTTAATGCCAACTTTCAGTGCTCGGCACTTTAACACTGTACTGCAGGCACATTTTGATTGGTACCACAAACTGTGTCTAAAATGGAGTTCACGCTTGCTTTAAAAAAAAACAATACAGTGATATCACCAGAAAATAAACGTACAGAGGCTTCCTGGATATACTAACACACCCGCATCACAGCTTTCCCTTCCCTTTATATTCAATAAAGTATAAATAAATAAAAGCCACTCATTTAAACAACATAAATGACAGACATGAATTTAAATCAGGAACGCTATTAATGTGAGTAACATGCCTGAAGGGTATATAGACAGACTTAATCAAAAGTCTGCCATTTTTTGCTCATGATTTATTACACTGCAGGGCTGTAGGCATCACTGGAACTATTCTCCGAGTGTCATTCTGCAAATAGAACTTCCCAAAAAACAAATCCTATGCATACATTCCAGTTGAATCATGATAAGAATGATAATTACAGAAGCATACGTGTTGAAAATGTAAGGCCTTAGTTGGCCTTTGTTAGTGACCCATACAAACTTCCAGTCACTTTCTGAAAACTTGAAATACAACGGCAGTGAATGCAAAGTGTCTGAGAACTTCAAACTTAAAAATAATTTAATTTGCACATATTGATATGTTGCAGACTGACCTTGATTAATAGTTAATGAAATATGAATGAACGAAGTACAGAGTGAACGCTGGGACTTTGCAGATGTCCTTACTGAAGACAAGGATGAAAATGCTGCACCCACTTTTTACCACGATGCAGAGGACGTCCTGGACCTGTGTGACCTGTGATTATGTGTGAGGACAAATTATCACCGAACAAACTCAGACGACGTGAATGTGAGGCTTTGAAAATGTGGAGCTTTAAAATAAAGCGCGCGCTGAGATTTTCTGCCGATCCTCCGTGTACCAGAGTGCACTTCTGCCCCAAAAGTGACTCTCAGTAAATCTCTGTAATAAACCATCAGAACATGAACATGACTTGAAAATGAAGCTATGTTCAGCCCACAATTTATAGCCATATATTTCCAAGCTCCCTCCATCACTGGAACAGCTCGTACATTCGCTGCTTTTCACCCATCAACCACACTGTCTGGATATTCTAACATTTTGGATAATACACACACTACAAAAACACACAATATCCAAAATACAAGGATGATATATCTGAGACACATTCAGAATATTTGAAGCATCACAAAGAATGAAAGTGTGCTCTTGAAATATGCTGATGTCCCTGTTGATGTCTGTGTTTTAATGCAACCACCTCGATAATCTCTACAAAAAGGAACCAGTGTGGAACATGTTAACCTTTGGATAAAGTGCTGGATGTTTTTAAGCTTCAGTGGCTTTATGATTGTGTGCAGCATTGTGTCCACATGGATTTAAAAGGACAACAAAACAACACGGACGTCTCTGGCTTGTCGTCTCGTAAAAATCATTTTTGAACGTTTCCCGGACGGGAGCCCAACTCCTATTGAAAGAGCTGGCAAACCGAATGGCGCGAGAGAAAACAGAGAATAGAGCTGCTGAGGAAAATATTTTGGAAGAGCGAGTGTTTGCTGTGATTTGCAGAACACCTGTTTCTGAACAAGTCCGGCCGCTCGCTACAAACCCTCTGTGAATGTGTATTAACGGTTCGCGGCTCCGTTAAAGCCCTTGTTCCCATGCAAATCCTGCTCCCGCTCCCTTCAGAAAGCCTCCGCCGCCGTGTCGTCTCCACCAACACACAACAATGCACACATTTTTCAGGGACTTGTCGCCGTGCTCAACACCAGGATGTCTCTCTCTCACACTGTCTCGCATCTTTTTCTCTATCCACCCCTCATTCTTGTGTGGAGGGATTAGGCCTCGGGAAAAAAAAAAAGACTTATCTGTGCTGTCAGTACAGCACAGCAGACAATACGGCCAAACACACAAACACACGCAACAACACTGGAGTACATTTACTTTAAAATCAACAAAGATGCTCACTGAAAAAACGACAAGATACAGTAGTGACACAATTCATCGTTAGTTAGGACGGCAACAAGAGGATATCACCAATCCAACAAAAAGAGGTGGAGGAATTTTTAAAGAAGACTCCAAATAGCATGGGTTTGTATGAGGGGGGTTTGTATGACGGGGGTGTGTATGACGGGGGTTTGTATGAGGGGGGTTTGTATGACGGGGGTTTGTATGATGGGGGTTTGTATGACGGGGGTAGCTGCTACCAGAGGGGGAACTTTTTGAACGGTGTCTGACTGTGACAGTCAGCGAAGTGTGTGTGATAAATGGCAGCAGCAGTTGAGGGGTAAAGTGTAATGCTCACTAATGAAAATGGATGTTCATAAGGAAAAGAAAGATGTAAATGGAATATGTCATTCAAAATGAATTGCTACTGAAAGAATTATTGGGCGATGATGATGAAACCGTCGGCAATTAGAACACGAGGGTTCATTCTCCATTAGTCCTCATTCTGAGAAGACAGCCACATTTTTCATTCGCCATCAAACTCTGCTTGTTTTTATTTCTTTTTTACCTTTTCTATTCTTGGCATTTTTTTGTAAATGATATCAGCACACACACGTCCTCAAAGCCTGTGCATCTCCCTCTCTGAAGTAAGAGTCCATAGGATGCAGCGTTACCTAAGCGCCTTACAGCAGCATGTAGATAACCTCCCATCTGCACATATAGAGGATAAACCACACTTCCATAGGCGCGGCATTGCTCACGCTCATCACATACACTGCCTGGACTTTGTCTCCCTTTTTAAAAAAACAAAACATCCAGGCTGACTTTCTCCCAGCAGTGCCGCGCCGCAGCAGCGTTTCCTGATGCAGTGCTGCTGCTCCACGCTGAGAACTCTCTTTGATGTAGACACACCCTGCCCGAGTGTCACCCACTAAATCCTTATTGTGAGAGTAAATCCTGACAAAAGCCACAGATATCCTAACCGCAACACTTCCCTCCAGAGCCTGGCAGGCCCCAACTAACATCCCTTTATCCTTCAGGAAAACACCTTCCTTCCACACACACACACACACACACACACACACACACGCACACACACATTTGTATCCATGATCATTTGTGCATTTGCCTCCTACTTGCTGTTTTTTTTTATTTGATAAATGTGCACACATTGTCTTTTTGACAGAAATATGATTTTATGTTGTGTGAACAAGAACCAGAGAAAGTAGTTAATCTACACAGTATGTTGTCAGAAAAGCTCAAGCATGAGTTATGCTGAACAAATAGTGAACAATATTAGAGTTAAACAAATCTGCACGTCGGCAAAATGTTATAAACACAAAACAAAAACGCTGCAAAAATACTGAATCCATGAAATGTCAGCCAGCAAACATTAGGACGTGATGTTCCCACAAAGTTCTCACAATTCTGCGGGGACATTTAAGTGCACTTGATTTTGAATTTATAGCATTTCTGAAGCAAAAGGAAGCTGACAAAAGCCACAGAGAAACCACAAAAAGAAAGTGGCTTTCCAAAAATAATTACAGTGAGCGTGGAAAGAGAAAAAGAAGGGATGGCAGCAGTTATCATAATCCCTCTTTTTAAGAAGTTATCATAATCCCTCTTTTTATTTCTCTCCTCGCCACCCCCATAACCTCGTCTCTTTGCTGCCCTCAGCATCAACACAGCACTTACAATATGCCTCTGCTGTATTCGCTGGTCCTCCCTTCTAAAATTTCCTGAGAGGGTGGAAACACTAAAATGAACTAATCTTATCTTACTGTGTAGAGACCATTACAGTAAGTGATTGCAGCCGTCCTTTAACTTCTGCTCGCGGTGAGTGGGAAAATACATTTCAAGATAAGTGCTGAGAAATATCGTTGGAGAAAGTGTGGCATTATTTCACTTTAGAATATACTGTAGATCATATATACATGTAAAAAATGTTACAAATATGCTCATATTTAAGGAAAAAAATGAGGCGAAGGAACATCACCTTAGGAAGCACATGGCAAAAAGAACAAAAAAGTAAAACACACCACTCTGTGGAAGTGTGTGTCATTCATTGTGAAAGGTCTGTACACAGCTGGAGAAAAAAAAGACCAAGTCCAATCAAAATGCAAAACTACATTTTGAAAAGTGTGTAGATTACCTCTGGGAAATACCTGCAAGTGGACAACACACATGGCCGAGTGATGAATGAACCAGAAACATGGAAAAGTAAGAAAAAAAACCCAAAACAACACAAAACCTACAAATCCATGAAAAGTCATTTGCTTTGTGAGAACATCTGAGAGTTTAGGTGCAGGTTTTGAAAGCACTTGTGCACACACAACTCTTATTTGTCCTGCTTTTCTGTGCGCAGATCCAGTCAATACCTACCATTAAATGTCTACACTTTTATGAAAACACAAAATCACACACACAAATTCAGCTTCACACTGACAAACAATGTGACTCCAGCCAACATGTGAGAGTGATTTTGTGCATCTTCCCATGCATCTCCCCTGTACTCCTGCTGCCTCTGTGCAGTCCAGCAGAGTCTGCTGCCTCACACGCTCCGGCTCAGTTTGTTGGGGAACAGCTCCCTCAGTAGTGAGTGAATGGAGAAAAGCATGAAACAGTACTCACGGTGGTGAGGAGTGCTGCTTTCTCTCAGTCCGCTCAGTCCTGCCTCTGGATGTCTCTCTCTCTCTCTCTCTCCCTCTATCTGCCTAACTGTCTGTCTCTCTGTCGGTTCGCACTGCGATCGCTGCTCTGAACACACACAGCAGATGCACGCGCTGCTCTGTTCTAGCCTCTGCTGCACACACTGCTCTGAGCCAGAGATGGAGATGGAGAGAGAAAGAGTGAGAAAGGGAGATAGAGGAGGAGGAGGAGGAGGAGGAGGAGGAGGAGGAGGAGGAGGAGGGGGCATTAGAGAGGGGAGAAGGAAGAGAACTATGTGTATGTGTATGTGAGTGAGTGTATGTGTATGCGAGTGTGTGTGTGTGTGTGTGTGTGTGTGTGTGTGTGTGTGTG
>JAOXYL010000030.1:10401118-10412170 GCA_028564955.1 Terapon puta
GAAAGATGAGGAACAGGGCACGCTGCTGCCAGTATGTGTCTCCCTGTGTGTGTGTGTGTGTGTGTGTGTGTGTGTGTCTTTTAGCGAGACTTAACTCAGCACACCATGACAGGTACTGAACCTCAGAGGAAACAAGACTCCCTGCCTCCCTCCTCCTCCCTCCTCTTTTTCCTTCATCTTTCTCTCTGATCTCCATCCCCTCATCAATCCTTCATCCCTGACTCCTCATCCTTTCCTTCTGCAATTAGTATTTCTTTCTTTCTGCCCCTCCATCCTTCCATATTTTGTACTCATAATTAAAACACGCAGACTTTCAGAATACCAAAAATGTAAATCACCAAATCACTTTGACACGACACTGTGACGTAGATAAACTCTGACGTGTAAGTGACATAAATAAAAATTATTACAGCAATCCTGTGAACTGCACATTTCCTGTTTTCTCTTCTTCTGGACATCAAAAGCATAACTGAGCTGCTCATTTAGAGCATTTCTGCAGGGTTTAGCCCCGTGTCCTTTGAACAGTGTTACAGCTCTGTGTCTTTAATTCAAGCCGTACACAGCCTCTGTTGCTCCCCCAGCACATTTAATTAAAGGTGAAATTAGCTATTAAACTAGCATAATACAGCTACACTGGTCCTGTGAAGAGATGCATGGCTGCACTGTTCCACAGAGAAAATGAAGCAATGATGAGTTGGCTGTTGCACCAAGAACTGGCTAGAGGAACGTGTGTGTGTGTGTGTGTGTGTGTGTGTGTGTGTGTGTGTGTGTTCACCTGTGAGATTCACACCGTGCTGGCATTTCGAGTATTTGATATTGTTTTGTCTAAAAATATGCTAAATTGCTCAACTCTTACCTCACTTGTTTTTAAGAATAACCTGACCCAGGCCTCGAGGGCTCAGTCGATGCTTGGACTCGTCCAGTCCTTCACACACCAGGTGCTGCCATCATCAACAGCTTGTTTCTGGTTGAAGAAACGACGGAGGTAATCATCACCTGTACAGAAAGAGAGGAGATTGGTGTCAGCATCCAGCTATATCTGTGGCACACAAGAAAAGCAACAAGCTGGGCTTCATGTTAAACAGACAGACAGAAAAGTATCAAAATTACTGAAGCTTATTATCTTATTGTAACAGGTGAGTGTATGCAATTTCCCATATGTAATGTAACCACATACTTATCTGTGTATCCTCATTATCTACTGCTACAGTAAGTTATCCTCCTGCTTGGCTTACATCACCACATGGCTTGACTTGGAACAGAGTGACGGTCTCAGGGAGACCCGAAGAGAACGCGTTCAGTGTGGATTCAGGAGTAAAAGGACTGAAGTGAGGGATCGGGATGAAGGGCTGATGGCGGGGAATGGGGATCCGGCGTGTGCAAGAGGGAGCGATGGCTGCGGAGGAGCTGGCGTGAGCAGAGAGAAATGAGGGGAAGCGTGGCTGGCAGGGTGGCAGGTTGGCAGGCGGCGAGCAGGCAGGCTGGAGATGATCCACGGTGGTTGAAACAACAATCTGGCCGAGGCTGGATGAAGGACCGGGGTGGATACACTGCAGGCTGATGAGCTGATAAAAGGCCGGTGAGCAGACCAGGATAGGTGATAAGCTGACTGCAGCCAGGTATGGAGGAGGACCAGAGCCGAGACCAGGAGAGCCAGGAAGGGAGGACCACACCTCACTAACAGACATACAAACATGAACAGAAACAGAGATAAACAAGGCAGAGTGGAGAACACAAGGGAGGGGGAACCACAAGGAAAGACTGGGGAATCTGACGGGGAACACCCATGGCTGTGACAAACACCAGCTCAAAGAGCAGGAGTTGTAGTGTGTGTAGTGGCTTATAGTATCAGATTGTACAGAGAGATAAGGTGGCAAGTTTGATGTGATGTTAAATTAGCACACAAGTGTTATCATTTACGTGTAAATGCAAACATTTGTGGCATTTTACCGTATCGCAGTACATCACAATCACACATCACACAGCATGAGTGCTGGTCATCTAACCCACATACCCACTGTGTACCCACAGTACAATGTTGTTAACCCCAGTGAGCACTATCTGAACAGATACTGGGTGTGCAATGATCCAAGAAAGTCAACAATGTGCAATAAGTTGTACTGAACATCCAGAAATGTATTCATGTAGACAGCTGCTGCTGAATGTTCTTCATCTTCTGTGGAGTATTATCATTCTATCACATCTACTACTTATTTGTTTTTACATGAAAAACTGAGTGTCTCAGCTGCTAAATATTATGTCGGAGCTGAGAAGCCTCCCTCATTGTGTTGAGTAGTTTTAGTTCATGTGTAATTAGTTGTACTATGTTGACTTGAAGATTTACTGTGTGACACCCTTATGCTGTTAAAGCTCTGTAACATGATTCTGGGGGCTGACTTTCTGACCGGATTGAACGGCAGAATAAAATTCACAGTGCCAGACAGCACAGGGCTGTATGAGCAGCATAACTTTACAGCACTGCAGCAGACAAACACACATTATAGCAAAAGAGAAAGATCTCACACACACAATGCTGCATGCGGCAGAGTGGCTGTCAGTGTTCTCCTCTGCCGAGTGTGATGCAAACATTAATAAGTGTGTTGTACTCACTTGTCTGAACAGCATGCTAAGAGCCTTTTGACTCTGTAATTTGCTCTGTGCTAATTCACTCATTCACTCCCAATGTGTTTATTCACATTTTTTTCTTTTTGGCCACTGAAGGGCACAAAGTGCTGACATAAAAACAGCACCAGTGAAACCTCCAACAGTAGGAAACGTGATGAAAATACAACGTTTCTGTTTGATGAAAGTATCATCATCTCTTAACACATATCTGGTATTTTCATCTACTGCTGTTTCCTCTTGTGGAAGCTTGAGTCACAGACAGATGTCATGATGTCAACATTATTCTGTTTTCCATTCTGTTTTAATCGATACGTTAATACTTCCACCTCAGCCGAGCATATAAACTTTTCTTGCTACATCGATATCAAGTCAGTGTCGGGGGGTCCTGTTGTTGAGGCCAGCTGCAGTCTGGAAGAAACTGTTCTTGTGGCGTGAAGTTTTGGCGTGAGGTGAGAGGCGTTGGCCACCATCCTCCCTACATGTTTCAGGGCCATGGAGGTACATGGGTCCTGGGGGGATGGCAGATTGTAGTCAGTCACCTTTTCTGTCCTGGTCAGTGGCAGCAGTGCAACAGATAGTCGAGGATGAAAGCAACGATGGCGGTGCAGATGTGCAGCATCACTGTCTTTGGCAGGTTGAACTTCTTCAGCTGCCACATGGAGCACATCCTGCCTATCCTATATCTGGTCAAGGAGCTGATATTCAGCTCTGCAATTGAGGTCCTGGATTATGATGGCTCCAAGAAACTGGAAGGACTCCTGAGGGTCAGCTGGGGCAGCTGCACTGTCTTTTGAGCGTCAAGCTCCAAGTCATTCTGACTGCATCAGGTAACCAGTCATCCCATGAGCTCAATGAGGGTGGTGTCATCTGCAAACAACATGAATAACAGACATTAAGCTAAATGTATTAGCTTTCATAACACTGACAATTGCAGTAACAGTAACCCCACAATACTTAGCGTCATGGTGGGAGTCACACAACCACCTTCACTGTCCACGTGGTTTTGTTAATTGCCTCCTGTTAAATTCTGCATTAAACTAACACAGTTTGGGTTCTTCTGCCCAGTGAGTCCCTGGAGGTCTCCTATCAGTCCTGTCCTGTCAGTTAGCACCTCAGTTTCACACAGGCTGAGGTGAAACACTCTGCAGCCCACCTGAACATTCCCTCTGTAACCTCCCAATCTCACTTCACACCCTGCCCTCCCTGGAGGTTAGCAGCTGGTGTTAACACCCCCAGCAAGGTACAATGGCTGCTAATGGGGACCTCTATCCCAGCACCAAGGGAGGAACTCACAGCCTGGAGTGTAACTTTCTCCCTCCTCTGTGTCTGTGCAGGCTGATTCCATGACTGTGAGGTCTTGTTTCGAGGGGCTTCAGAAATGGCATTATTAACAGCTGTCACAAGGAACAATAACAACATCCAAACATCTCTGTCTCTCACTATTCTGTCTTTTGGTTTTTCTCTGTCTCTTTACCTCTCTCTCATCCAGCCCCCACAGTAAAGGGTCATGGGATTTTGTGGGTGGCCTCTGTAAATAGATAATCATCTCCCTTGGCAAAGTAGACATAAAAACACACACGCATCCTCACACGCACCAGGCAGGATTGTGTGTGCCCCCACACTTACACAAACACACACTCTTCAAACAGGTTCTCTCTCTCTCCTGGATTAGTAAATAGGAGAATAACGGAGTGATAAGTAGGCAGGGGGTTTGCAGTGTAACTGGCAGCAGCAGAACTACAGAGATACACAACTAAATAATGAAGCCCTATTTATTATTACTGTGCATGGAACAAGCTGAGAGCTGTTTGAAGTTCTCTGGCTTCCCCTTCATCTGCTCTCTCCCTCTGTCTGTCTCTCCCTCTAATGCTGTCCTTTTCATTCCTTCTGTCTCCATCTCTTTGTCATTCTCTGTCTTCTGCCTCGTTCCCTCTCCCTCCTTTTTGTTTCCCTGTCTCTCGGATGAGCTCAACCCAGTGAATTACGGGCCTGTGTACACACTTATAAACTGCCTTAATACACGTGTGTCCAGAGATAAGATAACATGTAAGGAAATGAGGTCAGAGGGTTCATCAGGAGAAGAACTGGATCAGAATCAGTACAAACGCTGAACTAAATAAAAGTACGATTTCTCAGACATGCTGGTGACATCGTTCCACACTCGCTCAGACACACACTTCTTTAAGAGGACTTCACCACTAAAGAAAGGGGGCAGGCAGCGGTCAAAGCCATATTCCAAAATCGAAGATGTTACCATTATTACATCTGTGACAGACAGCTGAAATATAAAACTAAGACGTCCTCGTGTCCCCGTGTGGGACGACACAGTAATCAAGCTTTAAGAGCATTCTTTATCCCCACAAGACTCATCTAGCAATACATTTCAAAAGAAAAGTCTTTTAAATTAAAAAGAGGAAATAAAAGTTCACAATCATACCAGATTATGGATTGTTTTGCCATTTCACACTGAAATTGGTGCAAACTGGTTGAGACAGTTACTGGTGGAGTTTACTGGTGAGTCTAAATTGCCCCGAGGTGTGAATGTGAGTGGTTGTCTGTCCTTCAGTGTCCAGTCCAGGGTGTCCCCCGCCTCTCAGCAAAGATAGCTGAGACAGGCTCCAGCACCCTGTGACCCAGCATGCTCAGGGTAGAGCAGGTATAGAAGAAATGAACATACCAAGTGCAGTTAAATACTGAAAATGTTACTGTACAGTTACAAAATTTCTTCTTTGCTTAGAGTCCGCCCATGATTTATCTGAGAAAAATCATGTTGAATCAAGGAATAATAAGAAGAGAACAAACTGAAAAAAACAATTAGCAGTTGCTGCTGTCCTCCTTACCTACAAACAACAAATGATCTGTCACCATGTAATGTCACGTTGAATTCACATTGTATCAATAGTTTTTTTCTTCCTGAATTATACAAAAACTGTCAGAATTACTGCCTGGCATTACTTGGTGTTTGGTCATTCACATTTAACAGAACCTAACCATGCCTAATGCATTTTAGACGCTTCCATGTCTTCAGTCCAGAAAGGCCTGCCAGGGGAAAGTGGTGTCCATGGAGATGTTGAAACTATTCCAGAAAAAGACAGCAGCTGTGAATATAATGTAAAATAAACAAACAAACAAATAAGTAAAAAGAAAAAAACCTAATGGGCTTGGCTTTATAAAGCCCACATCTCATGTTCACATAGCTCACAACACAACCAGATGTTCACGTCCAAGAACATGTGGTTCATAAGGTAACAGGTCTCAGCATTGTGTTCTGTTCAGGTCAGGACACTTCAGTCCAGTCACTTCAGTTGTGCTTTATAAGTTTGTCCTCTCACTTGCTTTCTATTGCACATCATGATAACTCACATTGATGTAGAGCTAAACTCAATGACTTATGATTATTATTGATCTTTAGAAAACCTGAAGAAAAGGCTGTGGTAGTGTTTTCTCTTTGTCTCATTGGTCATTGTGTTTTACATTATGAATCTGAATGAATCCGAAACAGACTAAGTTAAGTTATAAAATAAATGTAGCGGAGCAAAAGTACAGTATTTTCCTCAGAAATGTAGCTGCAGTGTCAGCAGCAGATTTTTCTTTGAATGTAGAGCACGTTTCTCTGGTTTGCTTTAGGTTTAGGAGAAGTGAGAGTTTAGAGAACACTTTTTTGACAGAGCTGAACTTCCTGTTTGAGTTTTGTTGTGTCACAGAGGATGCACCTGGGCCTTCAGTGCAGGCCAACTTGTAGCTTAACTCACTACACTTTTTAAGTAGCTTGCCCAACATTTCAATGATCATATCCTCGATCCAGTATTTTCTTTTGGTTTCTGCCCAAAGAACAATGATTTAGTAGACTGCAGAGCTCTTTTACCCTCATCATGCTTGTTTTTGCATCTTTACTGCTGACTCTGCAGCCAAATTTACCATGGCCAATTGTACCAATAACAGCACGTCCATAAAATCTGCATTCATTTCATTTTTATTTTTCTCTTTCAGTAGCTGCTCTTTCCATTCTCAGTCACACAGCACCAAATAAAACCATAAATCTTAAATGAAATGCCCACACAGTGATTATGGCTGATAATCAACTAGAAGACAAATAGAAGCTAATAGACACTTTTTACTTTTTAAAACTAATTTTTCAATAGTTTTTCTTATAAAGACTTATAAAGTTACTTAAAAAGTAATTACAGACTAATTAATTAATAAAAATATTATTTGTAGGGTGCTGAAAAAACGTATTCCAACTCAATGAAAAACGCAATTATTATAAATAATAATATAGAGTTTGCTGTAGCACAGAGACAGTCCCTGTGAATGGCTCTAATGATTTAACTTGAACTGCTCAGTCCTTGTACTTTCATATCTGAGCATTACCTTTGACACTGTTAATTAATCTTGCTGGCCTCACAGGTGCTGCTCTGCATCTGCTCCATTCATAACTGCCCAGTAGAATTATTTCTAACAGAATAATTAGAATGATTATTGATAATGTGTCATCGTTAGATAGATGACCATCCCATCTGTTCACCACAATAGGGTATTTCATATAAAGAAAATAAAATAACTGGGTTTTCAAGCAAAAAAGCCCACAGGAATAGAGAAAAACAGTGTAATTCTGTGTACAAAGTAACTTTGGAATATTAAAAAGTGAAGAAATATACTATTTTATTTACTGTATTACTAATTTTATACCTTCAGTCATGTTGAGATAAACTGACTAAAGCAGAGGTGAAGGTACAATCACATCTGGATACAAAGGTAGAAAACAAATAATGATGACTCTTTTTTATCCTTGAATTACAGCAGAATAATGCATACACAATGACTGACAGCTTTAACCCCTGCTTTAATGTTGATGGAATAGTTTGATTAAATATGGGCAACATTCTTCATTTCAATGCAAAATAATGTATGTTAGCATATGTTGGTGGTTTCGGTTTAAGAAGTTTGTGCTAATCGATTGAAACATAAAGTTTAATGCAAATGTTTGTGATGTAGGAGTTGGCAATGCATCAGAATGATATAATGAGTAAAAGAAAGACAAAGGAAAGAAGACAAGCAAATGAAAAAGTCAGAAGCGGCACAAAAGCCACGCTCAGACCGAGCTTCCTGAATCATGTCTGTGAACTGTGGGCTGAGTGGAATTGTGATGATGAGCCAAAATAAGGATTTCTTGGTGTCCTCTCTGTCCCCCGCCGTGTCACGCAGACTAGCCCTCAGAGTTTGCCCAGCTGCCACGCTCAATCTCCCTCCTCTGCCATCCTCTTCACGCTAGGCTTGACCGACCGATGCTGCATGTCGGGCGGCCTACGCTTCATACACAACAAACAATCCAGGCTCATGTTGCTGTCACGGCAGAGCCACCGCCGCACAAACCGCCCGTGGAATACGAGACGAGCAGACGCCCCCTCAGAAGAATCTGCATTTTGTGACAGTGTTTGTCTTTGTTGTGTTTTGAAGCTTGCATTATTAAAACCTGCATGTTACAGTTACAGTTAATGTTTTGCATAGTCCTTGATTCCAAAAGACTCATTTATTACCTTCAGTTTATGAGAAGAAACAGCACTGGGTTTAAGAAAAGGTTAATCATTCATTTTTGATCCAGGGTTTAAATTATTACCTTTGCCAAGAAACGTGTTTTCAGACCATGGTCTTGAGGAAAAGCAAACATTTTGATTCCATGGGTCAAAAGAGAATTTCTTTAAATGTTTTTTTCATCTTTGAAATTGTGTGTCTTCAGCATATATATCTTGTCTTATGAAATATGGAATTTGCCTGTACAAAAAAATTAAAAATGTGTAAATATCAGTGACTTTGTGTATTTTGATGCAAATCCAGCGGCACGCTAAAAGATCTGAACATTTCGTCTTATTAAAATACTTAGCATGTTTTATGGTTCAGTAAATCTCAGCAGAGGCACGTACCAATTAGTGGAGAGGATTAGATGAATGTGCCAATATGCAAGTCAAACATGTTGAATGCATTTCCTTCCTCATAAAACATTTGTATAGCCTTTCTGTAACTATGCATCGTTTAGATCTGTGTTTACTTTAGCTCTGCTCGCTCTGCACAGCATATCTTGACATGTTACTGCTGACGGCTGATCAGTGCAGTACTGTCATACTATTGGTAGGACGTGTCACATGAACCAGTGCATACATGAGATAAACAAAGGGGGAATGTCTCATAGAAAAGAGGAGGTCTAAAAATACAAATAAAAAATAAAAATGAATTGAAATTTTTTTTTGTACTTAGCAATTTACACAATACATAAGTAATCTGTGTATTACTATTGTACTTTCACTAAAGTGGAGAACTTTAACTTAAACTTTAGCACTTGCTTTTCCAAAGATCTTTACTGCATTGGTCATAAATGAGCTGAAAATGTTAAATTCAAGAAATTATCAGCAAAATAATGAAAATAAAATTACATTTTAAATGTCTCTGCTCAAGAACTACTTAAGCTTCCAGCGAACATTTTAACGATGGAAATGTGATGTTGAAAACTCTATATCTAGAGGCTAATCAGGGTTAGTTCCAAGTCAGGGTACGGAGTGAGGCAGGTATGTGTGAGGCAGGTATGGAGTGAGGCAGGTATGGAGTGAGGCAGGTATGGAGTTAGGCAGGTATGCAGTGAGGCAGGTATGGAGTTAGGCAGGTATAGTGTGAGGCAGGTATGGAGTTAGGCAGGTATGCAGTGAGGCAGCGGTAGGGCATGGGTCAAGCATTGTCAATGGAAAAAGTTTCCACAAGACTGTGTGTACGTTAAACAAGGGAATGTTTTTTTATTATTATTGTATAGGTTGTATACTGATTCTGTGTGTGTGTGTGTGTGTGTGTGTGTGTGTGTGTGTGTGTGTGTCTGTGTGCGCGCACCAATGTGTTGAGTTTGAACTTTGGAATTCATCTGTTATTTGCATAACGCCTTAAGGTCTCCCATAGACATTAATCACTGTGATCTGTCGCGCCTCTCTCTGTTATTTTCTCTCTCTTTCTCTCTCTTTGCCTTCCTCTCAGCTTAAGCACTTTTCTCCCTCAGCTAAAGGTCAGTGTTAATCACTGGCTGCAATAAAAGGGATATTTTTCTTATTAGAGCCCTGTTGTACTCTGTTTCCAATTAACATTGGCTTAAAGTACAGCTTCTTGGCTCGGTCAAGGGACGAGTGCATCTCCCCTCTTCGCACATACACACACTTACACACAAACACACACTGCTCTGTCCGTGTGTCATTTCTAAACCTCCTCCCTCTCCCTCTCTCACCAAACTTCCATTTACTCCCAGCAGAGGCAGCAGATAAAAATACCTCATTTTGAAGGAGCAACCCCAGAGCTGGTGGCTACTCACACTCAAACTCATTTGTTCTACTGGAAACAAGACAGCAGAGGCTGCTATTCAATCAAAGCCACTAAAAACAAGTCAAAAGGCCATCTATCATAATCCTCAAGTGGGGATTAATTGCACCCAGAAGAAAATATCTCCACTATGAGGTAATTTATAGTACATTGTCTTGCTTAGGCCTCTGCTCTATTCTCAGTCTGACAAAGAAGACACATATCACAACCAAGACAAAGTCTGTCCCTCCTCCTGCCTCTTCACATGAAGCCACTTGGCTCTGTTACTCACTGACATGGCTTCTTCTACCACAGTTATCCAGATGAGACTTAACTGTCGTTCTCCTCATCTAAAATCTAGGTGGCGTTTTTTCTTAAAATCACAGTTGAGTGTTCACCTAGTAAATTCAGTTAGTTAGTCCTATGATGGGACACTTGTATCAAACCATGCATAGCTCACTGTGTGGACAGTTATCCTGTGTCTTTGGCACTAAGTCTTCTTAACTGTACAACATCCTGCTCATGAGCCTGTTCCATCTCCAGCTGCAGAAGTTCTACTCCGGTTATAAAGGACAGCTCTGGTCTACACAGTGGTCAGAATTTTGTCATTACTGTCATAATCATTCTTTTTTTTCCCCTTATGTGTTATGTCTTCCTCCAACTGATGACTCAAACAGCCGCCGGTCAGAATGCAGATGTTGTATTCTCTTCACTTAAATCTTCCTTTACCTCTTTGGATTATTTGCCTCCTCTGTGGATTACAGTTTATTATTACTCTATCGGTCTAATGTGCCATATTACAATATACTCATTGACATAATAATTTAATTTACAACACACTTTTGAATGAATCATATACAATAAATTATCCCTCAGATTTGATATTGTACATAATGAACTATACATACCTCTGAGTTTTACTGTTAACCTGGTATATTTAGACTTGCACCTTATCATCAACCAGTTATTGATGATCACCACAACTTTTTATTTATTCAGTATAGTAGACAGGGTAAGTGGTACAGACGATGGATGGATGGATGGATGGATGGATGGATGGATGGATGGATGGATGGATGGATGGATGGATGGATGGAT
>JAOXYL010000030.1:10452787-10464205 GCA_028564955.1 Terapon puta
TGCCAACAAACCTCATAACAAAATCCAGAAATGAATTGGACCAAATCCACTAAACAAGTAATATGTGTGTGTAAAACATTTTGACAACAATTATATATACATACATATACATATATACACATATACACTCAACTTGTCTAAATGTAGTGGATAAGAAGCTAAATCCCTGGTCTGACAATTAGAAACAAGGGAACAAATGTTTCACAGTGCATAACTCTGAAATCAGTTCAAAGAATCATTTTTGGTTACATAGTGAAGAACATCACATGGGTGTTATAACTATGATACATTTATCTCTAATGTTGCTGGCATCTCATTCCCAGTGTGACTGCTGAGGGAAATAGCAGAAACCATCAATACACATTCTCTACATTTGTTCAGTGTTTCATTCAGAATATATGAATATGGATAACTTGAATTAGTTAACATTTCTGTTCTCGTTCTGTCTCAAGTATCATACAACACTCCGATGACCACTCATCTTGGTTTCATTAGGTTTTGTGAGGAGACATCAATATTATATTTTAATACTTTCATACTCGTCCACCTATGAGTGAATATGGTAAATATTATCCTTTTCAGAGATGTAAAAGAGAGAACCACAGACTTAATGGTTGGAAGAAACAGCTTGAGAAAGAATATTCTTTCATTAATTCATTTTCTCTACCTGCTTATTCCTGCCACGCAGGGTCACAGTGATCCTCAGTGCTGGTTTATGGAGCGGAGTCACCACCTGCTGGTCCTTTGAAAGTATTGTTAGTCTGACTTGTTCCTGTTGGAACAATTTGTTGTTTTGGTGCATGGTTTGGCTCTTGGTTTGGCACTGGCAATTTTCCACCGGTCTATACTCACATACACATATTGGTGTGGTAAACAAGAAGGTGAGTGGGGTTTCATTTTTGAACTATGGTTTTCATCCATGAAATAAACCTTCTCTGGCATTAAGGCCAACGTTTTCAGCTGGTGAACAGAGAAGTCTTGCTGGTAAATGGTCCGCTCCTCCCTCATAGCAAATATATAACTTGTTGCTGTCACAGGCACAGGAATGGAGATTAGCAGAAACATCTACATCTGAAATTCTTCTCCATTGTTTCCTTTAATTTGTCTCCCTTCTGTACATTGCATGGGTAACTTTATGGATGTGTATAAATGCTCTGTAATGTCCCATCAGCCTCAGTTTTGACTGTTTCTTTATGCTACAAGCATGATCAAACATAGTTATTATTTCAAAACTGCCCCTCAGACTTCCAAGGACCCCCAAAGCATTAGGTGCTGCATTACCATGTGATCTTGTGGAACCTGATATACTGAAAGTCTCACTGTCAAAATCAAGTTCTAAAACATTTTATATTATATTGTTGACAGAACTGTGTTGTTTCCCAGACTAATAAACTTACAAGATAGACAACTTATATGGTATGACTGATTTGACTCTGTTTTCAGCTGATAAGATAAGATGGTGCTTCTATAGCTGAAAGCACAGATAACATGTAGTGTTATCTGCCTCCTTAGTCAGCTTTGCTTTAGTTCAAGTGACATTTAGTACTCATATAATCGAGTAACAATCAGACGTTCAAACAGTTTGTTGAAATAGTCATAAGAGAAAGACGAAGATAAATAGTGGACTTGGACTTACACATGTAGTTTAGTGTACAGTGTACTCCTCTGTAATGCTGCTGTTCTACCTTGCTGTCCTATGCCTTATTGGCAACTTTCCTTGTACTGCTGCCCCACTGCAGGACACCACAGATGGAGGATCTGGGGCAATCAGGAACAAGCTGCTGCTCATCTCCTTCGATGGTTTCCGCTGGGACTATGACAGAGACGTGGACACTCCTAATCTGGATAAGATGGCCCAGGACGGGGTGAAGGCAAAATATGTTACACCAGCGTTCCTCACCATCACCAGTCCTGCACACTTTACCCTGGTCACAGGTATTCTGAAAAAAAACTCCAGTTATTGACCTATCTCAATGTATTCTATCAAATTAACTAGGATTATGGATAAACAACAGCACCTTTGCAAAAAAAAACCAATAATATAATAATTACAAAATAACAATAAAGCATTTGTCTCTCCATAAAAAGATATAACGTGAACCCCTTTGACACCTACCTGTAAATCTCAAACTAAATCTTCAATGAGGTATGATTCATGTATGCACAAAATCTAGATCTTATGCGGACGTTGTATTTTATTTAGAGGAAGATGTAGGAAAATAAAAGTTATGGAAGCAAAGAGACACAGGAAAATATCCATGATGATCATTTTAAATTCATGATTCTGTGTTATTGTAGAATCAGGGTTATTCCAATTCGTTAATCAGGAAAATGTGTTCTTTTCAGCTTGTTTTCACCAGTAATGAAAACAACTGGTGATAAAGATCCCATGCCAGCCAATCCAGATATTGCTGTTACATGAGACAAATCTAATGTAAATGTCATGTTATTTTGAAAGTACTACTCAAAACTGAGGTATATTTAGAGATATATACAAAAATACACACATTATGGTCATAAAAAGTAATTAATTGGCCTCAGGTCTGTATAAAAGATTGTACATTCTTTCATTGATAAATGCCATTCTCTTTTCCTTTCTTGTAATGTAAATCAACACGTATAAAGAGTCCACAGAAGTCCACACTCATCTCTGTAAGACTAACTCATGCTCATGTTTAGCACTTAATGTTTAGAATCTTCACCACATGAGAAGTTTTACAAGTTTTTTAAAAAGGGGGACCACTATCCCGGTTTGCAACTCCAGAGGCACTGTCCCCTACCTCCATGCAATGTTGCAGAGGCGTATCAGCCAAGACAGCCCTACAACATCCAGAGACTGAGGTTTTTAGGGTGGATCTCATCCACCAAACAGGCTGAGGTTGACAGCTCAGCCCCTCTCTTCACCCAAGAACTCCAAGTCCAACACATGGCAACTGAGCTGGGGAGCAAGCCCACACCAGCTTTCCGCCACTCACCCTGGGCAACTCCATAGTGGAGGGTGCAGCCCCTCTCAATGAGCTGGGTTGCAGAGCTCGAGCTATGTGTGGAGGTGAGAACGACTATCTCTAGTCGGTACCTCTCAACCTCCCACACAAGCTCAGGCTCCTTCCCCCCCAGTGAGGTGACATACCATGTCCCCATGTTAAGGAGGTGGTTCAAGGAGGGGGTTTCCTAGTGGTGCTGGACCAAAGTCATCTATATTCATCCTCTTGGAAGGATAAAATTTTACGGCAATCCATCCAGTGAGATGAGCCACTTCACTTTAGCTAAAGTAAAGTGGGCATGCACACATTTACAGATTCAAAAGTATACAAGAAACAGAGAAGTACTTTGAAAGGCTAATGGATTTCATTCTGCAATTAAAATAACTGCAATCTTCATCAGGACGTTACATCGAGAATCATGGGGTAATCCACAACATGTGGTTCAACACTACCACCCAGGAGAAGAAGCAGTACTACATGACCCAGTTTGTTGATTCCTACTGGGACAATGGCAGCCTACCCATCTGGATAACAGCACAGAGACAGGTTCTTTGGAATCATCTATCTGTTTTTACATTCTTATTTCAAAGATCCCCACTACTATATTGATGTAATACCCAGCTCTTAATCTGTATTACAAGGGTATTTTTTAATGATTGATCATTTTTCATACTCCTCCAGGGTCTAAAGGCAGGCTCTCTGCATTTCCCTGGCACAGCAGCCACATATCAAGGAGAGATTGTGAAGGTTAGGCAAGTGGAACCTCGTTTCTATGATCATTCTAATGAGACAGATTGGAGGCTGAACATTGACAAAGTGATTGGAGAATGGTTCCACCGACAGGACCTGGACTTTGTCTCTTTGTACTTTGGAGAACCAGATTTGGTAGGGCACACATATGGACCAGATTCTCCAGAGCGGAGAGAGATGGTCCAGCAAGTGGATCGTACAGTGGGCTACATCCGGGACAAGATCCAACACCATGGTCTTACAGACCGTCTCAACATTATCATCACTGCTGACCATGGGATGACTACAGTTCTAAGGGGTGGACTAGTTGAAGAAATTATCCTCTCTAAGATCCCTGGCTTCAGCTTCAAAGATATCAAATTTCATCTGGTGGATTATGGTCCTGCTGGGATGCTGCTTCCTAAAGAGGGGATGCTGGAGAAGGTCTACCAAGCTCTGAAAGGAGGCCACCCTCACCTTCATGTGTATAAAAAGGAGGAGATGCCAGCTAGACTGCACTATGGCAACAATCCTCGACTGCTGCCCATCATCCTGTTTGCTGACCCTGGCTATGTAATCAATGGGGTGAGATGGACACAATGTACACATGCCAGTCATTCACCATCACCACACTGTCATCAGAGTCTTTTAGATTTATCAGAAACTTCCTACCACGGCTGGAACCATCATGGTGTCCACCCTACAAATGAATTAAAATACTTAAAGTCTGAAAGGCTTTGTAGGAACTCTGAATTGAAACCCAGTTTAACATTATTGATAGAATGTTAATCATTTGTTTCGTAAAAATAAAATTTCAATTATTTGTTTTTCCTCCAAATATAGTTTTTTCCTGTGCAGTTCCACAAAGGAGAGCATGGCTTTGACAATGAAGTAATGGACATGAAGCCTTTCTTCAGGGCAGTGGGGCCTGATTTCCAGAAAAACCTGGTGTTTGGAGACTTTGAAACCGTTAATGTGTACCCACTGATGTGCCATCTTCTAGGAATAAATCCAGAGATCAACGACGGACACTTGGACAATACAAAACACATGTTGGTGGCCAAGAAAAACACAGAAGGTAACACCAATAAGAAATGCTATAGCATCCAACATAGAAATTATTAATTGTTTTGTCATGCATTCTTTCCGCAGTGCAACTTTGGAATGAACAGACACATTCAAGCAAACCCTGATTACCCTGATTAAATGGTGACAAGCATTGTTTTTCTACTGTGTCTCTTCCATAAAATCAAAGTTATATTTTTTGGACTGAACTGACTGGATTGACATGTGTAGTTAAAAGGAAAAGGATCCTAATCAGTTCCTGGTTAAAGGCATGGATTATGTGATTTTTCTTCAAATTGGCATGGCTGTTGACTAAATACAACATTTCCCACGTTGGTCTAAATTAAGCAACAGATTATAAATGATCTTTTTTCAACAGTGTAATCTTTAGCTTCATTTAAGTGTAAGCAGTGAAGCATGTGAATGTAACATGGGGGTTATAGTTCTACTTCCAAAACCGTGGGTGCCCGAAATACCTGCCCAAACCTAGTATGTCCTTAATACATTAAAAGCAACACACTGACTGCAGGAATTCTTTGTATTGTCTGAAATTTATATTTAAAAACTAAAATAACACTAACTGACATCACATACAAGCTCTCACACACTGATTTAAAGTAACATAAACTGATAAGAAAGAGACGATGACTGCATGATGGACTTTTGCCTTGACCTTCAGGGAAACACACTGCAAGTCATCAGTACTCGTAGATTGAGATACCAGATAAAGTACCAGATAAAGTACAACACAGACAGTTCAGATTACAGACAGTTCGAGTCGGTAACTGTGTGTCTAGATAAAAGATCTCAATCTGCATTAGTAGACCATGATCGCCTCATCTTACAGCGTGTATCACGTTATCATGCAGATGTAATGCAATTTCTTATCACTAAATCAAAGTGTTATCATTAAATATGGAAGGATGATTGTGTAACCTGAGTCAAATCCAGTAATTCTACCTTCTCTGACTAGATCAACAACAACTCAGTTTGTGTCTGTCCTGAGAAAGTGGTTGTCTGTGTTTTACTCTGTTACTTCTCAATGTTAGATTTATTCTCAGTTTTCCAAAGTTAAAATGTGCAATTAGTGAGACAAGTACAGGCCATACCACTCCACTCCCACACAATTGTCAAATCACAATCAAAATATGAAAATCATAACACATAAAAAAACAGTCCTCATGTTAGGTCTGTCTTCTAATATTTTTGTTTCTGTCTGCAGATCCTGAAATGAGTGCCCAGTTGAAAGTGACTATCGGCTTATCAACAGTAATTGGGTTTCTGGTTCTGGTGTTCACAGTAACTACTTCTTATTCCTGGTATAAAAGGAGCAGAGAAGAAAGCAGGTAGTATATTTTAACTGTATGGTAAACACTTATCTGTTCATTTGTTTTTACTCTCTACCAACCAGGTAGTATATTCTATGTCAAGGGGATTTTAAACAAATGTTGGATTTAGAATTGTAAATAAACAAATACTTGGTTAGTATTTCACTTTTCTCATAGATTGCTGTACCATCCTCCTAACAAAAGGTGGAGACAAACTCTTAACAGTTTGCTAGTCAGTCTATCACCTCTCTCACTCCACTCTGTGGTCTTTGCTCTCTTTCCTCAGGTTCAAAGAAAAACCTGCTGCTGGTGAAGAGAAGACAGACACGAAAGAAACTATTTTTTGAGAAGTCAGATTGAATTTTATCTTTATCTTAGCCTAGTCTAAGTCATCCTCCTCCTTCAACTATAAAGTAAATTACTGCAGAGAAGAACTTCTTGATTAAAGATTACTGTGACTGATTTTTACCAACTGTGGTAATTATTTGGTTTGTTTGTTTGTTTGGTGGAGGGATATTTCAGTTTATCATGGACTAAAAAAAAGTTCTAGATTTTTGGCATGAATCTAAGTTTTTTTAACATATTTGAACATTTTACTATTTTTACTCATGAATGGGAGAAAATGTCAATGTATCCAAATAGTCTATTACTATTTTTTATAAAGATCACAATCCAAAATCAAATTAACAATTGCAGCTTTATTGTTGACAATGAGATTTTTTTTTTAACACATAGATGTCAAAGTAGTTACTCAGGGCTGCTTTAGGACCTGTGGTTTATTCAGTTGTATGTTCAGAGCAGTTACCCTAAACATGACTTTATCATTGCATGCTTGTTTTACATTATCTGTGTTAACCTACCAGGAACACTCTCCATTTAAGTCATAAGAGGCAATCATATGTAATAATTATTATGTCCTGTGTTAATAACAGGGAGTTACCTTAAATCAGTAAATCCAATGTCTGTGAAGGATTAAATGATTCAAGGACGTTTATTGTCATTTCAATACATGTTAAACATGGGATGGGATGAAATGAGTTACCCTTGTCCCAGTGCAACCCAGTGCAATAAGTAAGAGTATAAAAATAGAATAAGAGTTAGCTAACTAAGTATAAATACAAAATTTAAAAAAAGATAGAACAAGCTAATTTAAGCAGTAAGAGTAGGTCAAATAAATATAGGAATCTAAAGAGTATAACAGTATAAAACTAAAACTAAATTAGAGGATGAACTGCAAATGAAAATGAAAAGGTATGACAATGAGATACTGTTGAATGAGAGACTGACTGTGATCATACTAGACAGCAAGACTGAGTAAATGTAACTAAGTGGGAATGAAAACTGATATTGAAAAGATTTCAACAGACAATAGACTTTCAACAGACAACATGTATTTAAAGTATGAATAGGAACAGACACACAGTACAGTACAAATATGCCATACTTCAAAAATTCAAAAGTGTTCTCAAATTGCCTAAACAGCACAAGACTCATAAGGGTTTAGATTTAGACTGGTTAGAGGAGTACATTTGCAATTATTAAAGAAATTTCAGTTTTATGTTGAAAAGTAATACATCCAAGCTACAACCAATAAGATGAGCTTTAAGAGAACAGCTTGTTAGTTTATGGTCAATACCTTTTCATGTTGCCCCATTTGCACCTGCTGCAAGTTCAACAGGTTGAGAATTATTCTCAGCAATATCTATCTCTTTTTCACACACACACACACACACACACACACACACGCACACACACACACACTCCCTCTCTCCCTTTCTCCCTATCATATCAATGTAGTACACTAATAAAGATATAAAACATGTGTTAAGAGTTGAAAAGGGCTGACTAATATCTTGCACAAACATTAATTACAGTAGGGGTGTATCCACTAACACTGGCCAATACCATCTCATATTCACCTCAGGGTAATGGTCATACTACTGCAGAGAGAAGAGGAAGACTAAGCTCTTCTTTTAGGACATTGAGGGTTGTAGCTGCCAGATTAAATTGGAGATAAAGCCATCACACCTGATAAACCTTTAGAAAAAGTGTAAACCAGTGGATTTTACTACGAGGTCTACATCTACAGTCATGCTGCTGCGCTGCCTGGCTGTCCTCAGCCTCCTTGTCAACCCTCACTGTGCTGCTGCCCCACCAAGGGAGCTGCAGTCGTTTTCCTCTAGGTCCACCAGAAACAAGCTTCTGCTCATCTCATTCGATGGCTTCCGCTGGGACTATGACACAGATGTTGAAACCCCTAACCTGGATAAGATGGCCCAGGATGGGGTGAAGGCACCTTATGTTACTCCACCGTTCCTTACAATTACCAGCCCTTCTCACTTCACCATGCTGACAGGTAAAATATTGCAAAATAGCAGTTCTTATACTACCAGGCCAGGCCTATATCCAACTGTGAATGGATAATCTTTGTTTGTCTTTTGAATAATGGTTCATTTGATTGATTTCACATTTGTGTTTTTGAAAATCCATGTTTGTTTAATGTTTGTTTCCCCCATTTGCTGTAGGCTCATAGATTTAAATCGTGAAATAATAAGCTTGCCAGCCTGTCTGTTCTGTTATTATTTTGCTTGGTAATTACTGAGAATCTATCATTTCATGTGGTGGTCAAGAGTTTAAGTAGAAGTAGTTAACTTTCTGTCTCAGTTGTCTTTTATTCATATTTCTGAAAACAGTCATTATGTCTTGGCAGTGGTGCTTGAGACAGATTAATCAATTTCGCTTTATCTGCTGCCCCTAAGGCCACGTGAGAATCCACTGCACCAAAGTAAAAAAATAACCACTGAATCAAAGCATCTGAAAGCTGCTCCTGGACAGGCTTCACTCTTTTGCACATGGGCTAACACAGTGTACATAAGTGTAAATAATGGAGGATAAACAACAACCGAACAAGTAGGCAATGGGAGCCTGGTCGATCAATAAGAAATAATAGCAATTCAGGAATCTTCTATATAATGGCTGTGTGCTCAGACAGTTACAGGTTACATGTGAACATGCACTGGTTCCTTTACTTGTTTTGTGTTTTTTTCATTAAGGACGTTATGTTGAAAATCATGGGGTAATCCACAATATTTGGTTCAACACTACCACTCAGGAGAAGAAGCAGTACTACATGACCCAGTTTGTTGATTCCTACTGGGACAATGGCAGCCTACCCATCTGGATAACAGCACAGAGACAGGTTCTTTGGAATCATCTATCTGTTTTTACATTCTTATTTCAAAGATCCCCACTACTATATTGATGTAATACCCAGCTCTTAATCTGTATTACAAGGGTATTTTTTAATGATTGATCATTTTTCATACTCCTCCAGGGTCTAAAGGCAGGCTCTCTGCATTTCCCTGGCACAGCAGCCACATATCAAGGAGAGATTGTGAAGGTTAGGCAAGTGGAACCTCGTTTCTATGATCATTCTAATGAGACAGATTGGAGGCTGAACATTGACAAAGTGATTGGAGAATGGTTCCACCGACAGGACCTGGACTTTGTCTCTTTGTACTTTGGAGAACCAGATTTGGTAGGGCACACATATGGACCAGATTCTCCAGAGCGGAGAGAGATGGTCCAGCAAGTGGATCGTACAGTGGGCTACATCCGGGACAAGATCCAACACCATGGTCTTACAGACCGTCTCAACATTATCATCACTGCTGACCATGGGATGACTGCAATTCTAAGGGGTGGACAGGTTGAGAAGATTGTCCTCTCTAAGATTCCTGGGTTCAGCTTCAGGGATATCCAGTTCCAACTTTTGGATTACGGTCCTGTTGGGATGCTGCTTCCTAAAGAGGGGATGCTGGAGAAGGTCTACCAGGCTCTGAAAGAAGGCCACCCTCACCTTCATGTGTATAAAAAGGAGGAGATGCCAGCTAGACTGCACTACAGCAACCATCCTCGACTGCTGCCCATCATTCTCATTGCTGACCCTGGATACATTGTCAATGGGGTGAGAAATTATTTTAAACAATCTCCAGTTCGTTCATTCATCAATGATATTCATTTCTTTGCCATATACTGTATAACTATGTCGGACATAAACATAGTGAAATGTATGACTATTTGCTCCTTAAATTGTCCAGTAAAATACAGTATAATTAAAAGTAATAATAGTCTTAGGGCAATTCTTAGTCAATGACCTTAGGGGTCCTAGTAGTCTCAGGGGGGAAAAGACCTAGGTGGTTGAGATCCTGAACTATTATTATATCCTTATGCTTTCACACCTAGTGTAAATGTCCTTTAACTAAGGTAGAGTGCCCCGTTTGAACTATTCAGCTAAACAACGCCCTCTTTGGGTCAGAACCTGGGTGATTTGGACACCATGGTATCTCAACCTGTCCACCCACTCACTGAGGACCTGGTGATGGTAAGGAGGGTCTAGCTCCTCCTCTGCTCCTTCCCAAAGTCCACTATCACCTTCTCAGTCCTATTAATGTTCAGGAGGGTTGTAGTCTTGACACTATCAAGTCAGAATGTATACCTCCTTCAGGTAGGCCTTTCATTGTTATCTGTGATCCGACTGATTACTATATTCTGACAAATAACCCCCCAAAAAATTATTACACGACCATGTTTCTCATAAAACTTCTGATTTCTGTGTCCATATAGTTGTTACCACTAAACTCCAACAAAGGAGAGCACGGCTTTGATAATGATGTCATGGACATGAAAGCTTTCTTCAGGGCAGTGGGACCTGACTTCCAAAAAAACATGATTGTAGATCCCTTTGACATGGTTGATGTATACCCACTGATGTGTCATCTGCTGGGGATAAACCCAGAGATCAACGATGGACGCCTGGACAATACCAAAAACATGGTGGTGCCCAAGAAAAACACAGGAGGAAACAATGAAAGTAAGTGTATAACTGTATGTATAAATACACACATTAAATCAATGCACACACAGTTATCAATACATGGAATACAGAAAGAATCCACCTAGCTTAAACTGTTTGATGAAAAAGAACTTCAGTGACTTTAAAATTAATTGGGAGGATGGAAACTGTTCTTGACTGTGTAACTAGTTTACCTAAACATCTTAACCATAGTTCCACTTGCTAAATGCTTCCTAAGGTTTTGCTTGTGTTTTTATGAGGAAAGGGAGAAGAGATGAAGAGAGTACTGTCACTCATCTGTGTTAAAAGAGATATAAAAGTTTGTAATAAGAGCCCAGAAAAGGTTGTTGGACCCTTTATTCTTTCATCCGCACCCACATCACTCACACTTGTATCTTCTGGTTTTGGACGATGTGTCTAATTTGTACATGAAACATATTGAACCAATCATCCTTTT
>JAOXYL010000030.1:10576421-10592071 GCA_028564955.1 Terapon puta
TTCATAAGAGGGTAACAGAGACATGGTGTGAATCCCATCAGTCTAAACCTTGTTAGGACCATTGTGGGGGCCCAGGAGAGTGTGGAGTGAAGACCAGCAGGTCAACAGCCACTAATAACGCGGAGATTAAACACCCTATGTTCCACTACAAAGCCCACGTGCTGTGTCCTCCCTGTGTGAGTCGGCCTTCTGTGACTGCAAACACCACAGAGTAACAGTGTATTTTTATTATCAGCAGATTTCAAGGGCAGGGCTTTTCACGTACACACAGACTGAAAAGGAACCATTTCAAGAAAAAAATATCAGGAAGAGATTAGAAAAAAAACTGAAAAAAATCTGTTTATCGGCTGCATGTGTCTTACCCACAAATAAAATATATTCAGTAGTTATTCTTGCACATTCTTTGAGCTGAAGCTGAAGTGAAACCATATAAACTTAGACCTTTCCAAGTTGCTTTCAGCTGATTACATTAAAATTCTTTGTCTTATGTTACAATTTTACTGCTTACATTTCAACAGAACATAATTTTTCAGTCCAAGCTTCACAGCTACACTCAGTATAACCGACAACAACATTTCTGTTGATATTTGTTTTATAATCGTGAACGCATGACACAATCATAATCTAATCAAATGATTTCCTAAATTTGCTGATCAAAGAGTTGTGACCATGCGATGTAGTACGCAAGGGAAGATTTTAGAGTGAAAATAAACTGGTCAGTGCTCTGTGATGGACAGACTATGTAATGGAGACTCTGTTTCTGAATGAGCTCAAAACAGAGCGTTAAGCCTCGTTTGCTTTGTTTGTCTTTCCATGATGCTTTTTGGAGCACACGTACAGACCACTACTACTACTACTACTACTACTTGTGGTGTTGATTGTGCACAGAGGTATCAGCAGCACTAATAAGTCCAAACAAAGGCCAAGTATTCATGACACGCTGTCCAAGCAGCCAAATAAACAGTGTTACAGTTGACTGGGGGTGCTGGTGGAGTCTCTCTCTGTCTCCTGCTGATTTTGAAAGAATCTGCCCCTGAAGGGCAACAGAGGAGCACAGAAAATTGAAAACAGAACAACACATTGTGGTTTGCTTTTTTAATGAAGATGAATCTGACGTTATGTCATAGTTGGCAACCACAAACAAAGCCAGTGTTTTGAGTTAGCGAGGGAGCCTGAGATAGGCATTTCAGAAGGAGTTTTTTCTTGCCACAGGGCCCGACCGAGTTAGCAAAGTCCCAACCGGTTTTGTTTTTCACTGTGCGGTATTACGAGTAGATTGTCCTGAAAACTTGCAACCCTCAGCTTCCCGACTTCATTAGAAACAAAATGTTGATTTATGATCCTCTCAGATTGAGAAACAGTTCGTTCATCAGCAGTTCCTTCAGATGTGATGATAAAGATCAGCTTTATTTTGCTGAGCGTTCTTTCCTGCTCATCTGTGGATCGTTACATGCAAACATTACATTACATGTGAAATACTGGTATGCCAGACAAGAATGTCAAATATATTGTGAAACTGTGTTAAAATATTATAAATGCACAACCCTAACAGTCAGACAGTCTGGGTTGCCTAAGATGGAGCTCTCATTTGACTCCTGCCCAGCTGTGGGATAGAGACTGAAAGAAACAGAGGGAGAGAGGTTGGTGCAAGACGTGATGTCTAAGTCAAGGGTGGAAACTCTGAATGTTCTTGAGCCACTCAGGAGAAAGCTGCAAGCTATTACACATCACACTCCAGCCTCACAAGCTAAAAAAAGAAACAGGGCTCCCCTCAACTCCACTCGGTGAAAAAAAAACTTGCTCTCTGCCTTTTCAAATGAAACATCTGCCCTTCCTCGCTCCTGTCCCTTTCTCCGTGCTACCACTCCTCTGCCTTAAACAGGACCTTGAGTGTGCTTGTGGTATTTTCCATCTTTGTTTTAAAAAAAGGAAAACAGTGAAATTACTTTCACATGTGAGCCAGTGAGCTTGGCTCACATGTGAAGGCTTGTATTCTTTAGTTCTATACATAGTGTGCTATGGAAGGAAAATATCTGGGAGCCACCTGTAGTAAAGACTGAGTATTGAACTGATGTACAGTAGATTTGGGGTGGGGCAGGGGTGGCGTAAAACAACATCTGGGGAACAATCACAGACATACACCCATGAACTTCTGAAAATAATAAATTCTGTCTTTGTAGGCAAACAAAGTGTACACAACAGATTAAACAAATGTTTGTATGCCAATCATAGAGCCACTACAAGAAACTGTGAAAACAGTGGAACTTGGAACTTGATATTATTTGACGTTATGTCTTTTTTATAAAAGGTTGTGTATGAATAGTCGGAAAACCAAACCGGAGAATGACTACAAGCTGTGTTTGCTGATAAATAGATGTGAGTAATGTATCCAGTAATTGTTTCCATTGGTGTGGATGTGTATTAGTGGAGTATTTGATAACTTTCAGAAAAAAAGATACCGCTCATAGTGTACATCATCATACAGCTACATTTCCAACCAATCATAGATGCATTCACTCATATTACTGTGCAATATCCTATTTCTCTGTTTGTATGCTAAGCTGCATCTGAAACATAAAATATTGAATTATGATGGAACTTGCATCGTTGTCTTCAGGAAAATACATTTATATAGTTCTAATTAATTTTGCCACATCCATTTTTAAGACATAATTTCAAAATGATCACCTTTCATTTATGTACAGTTGTCATACAAATCAGGTGAAAGATGGATTCATAATCTGAGCCTGTGTATAGGATTATACTACAAAACACCTTCAGTTAAGGCTTATGATATATTTTTATATATCATTATTATGTTTTCACATAAACTATGTAGGCATAAGAGCTGCAGCACATGGATATATTGAATATTCTGGTTTAACATCTTCCATTGACTCATTGTCTGATAAGAGAGTAGGCTCTAAAGTACTAAGTAAGATATTATTATAAAATATTATCCCTCCTGGGCAAACAAACCTTCACAGGGGAATGTTTTTGGTAGTGCAGGTGAAATAGCACTGCCTGTCACTTGAGCACCTGCCAGCGATACTTTGAGGGAACCTCTGACCACTCCCTGAGCTCCTCTGCACCTCAGCAAATTGAGTAACATTTTTGGAAAACCAACACTTTCCTGTTTATTCCTGTGAAGCCACCATTTAAGAAGCAGGGAAGTGTAAGTGATGTGGCAGTGACACTGAAGAAACCAAACACTTATCTGGCTCACCACCCAGCCACACCCATCCCTAATCCAATTCCTCAAGCACACAGACTGCAGCTGCACAGATACACACATCTACACACATCTACTCATGCATACACTCTCCCACCTGGTAGATCATGACTTTGAAGTTGCGTCTCTTGAGCAGCTCTGCCTCGTTGGTCTCCAGCTTCTTGATCTGGCCTCCTTGCTTCTCCAGGGTGGCCCGCACCGTCTTGACGTTGACGCTCACCTTGCGCACCTTCTCCATCATCTTATTGACGCTGTTGGATGTGGTGCTGTGGTTCTTGGACAGTTTGGTCAGCTCGCCCTGGATGCTGGTCACGGTACGCTCCATCTCCTGCTGCCTGGCCTCAAGCCCGCCCTGGGTCTGCTGGATCTGGTCCACCGCCCCGATGATCTTGTCAAGCAAAGATAGAACCATGACCCCGTTCACCTGCGGGTCTAGCTTCCCTGCCTCATCCTTGTCTTCGGAGGCGCCCCCCTCTGTGCCCATAGTGGACAGCTCTTTCTTGGCCGCTACAAGGGCATCGTCTTCATCATCTGAGGGCGGGAGGTTCACCTCGTCGTCTGAGATCTCAGTGAGAGTTTGAGGCTCAAGCTGGGCACTTGAGGATTCCAGTGCTTCCATGGCTGCCATGTCAGTGGACTTGCAGTGTACAGTCAGCTAATCAACTTCACAACTTCCTTTCTTTTTCAGTGATTGCTTTCTCACCTGCTTCTCCCTTCCTTCTCTTCTCCAGACCTCTGCTCTGCTCTGCCTGTCTGTCCTGTCTACTTGAAATCCCTGGAATCAGGCCAGTGTGCAGGGGAAGCCAAGCGATGCTGGATGTTACCACATGAGCGTTGGGATGTGAATGCCACACCAGGCAGAGAAACCCTCCAGTCAAGCTACAGCCGGCAGGGTGTTCTCTCTCCACCCAGCCTCACTCCCTCCCCTCATTTTTTTCCATTGGACTCTCCCTCTCTCCTCGAACTCCTCCCTCATCTCCTCCTCCGGATAAACACACACATCAGTCAGACTCCACCTACGGCTGGTGTGTCTGGCCCCTTCGTGATTCAAGAACACACCCCTTTGGTCGAGCCTTGTCCCATCAGCATGGTTGGAATAGTGAGGGCAGAGCTTGTGTACAAGCTCAGGCACAGCAGAGGGAGGAATGTCGGGCAGGAGCTGTGTCTGGTTCCCTTTTATGCAGAGCGTGTTCAGTCCATGGAAACCAGGGCAGCATCTATTATGGATGAGAGACATAAAGAAGCTAAGATACAAGATAAAAGAAGATTAGATAAACCAAACACCAACTGGTGACAACAGTAGATAAGCATGTACAGAACTTGAGTCAATAGCCATCAGCGGTGAGATCATGCAAATTCAGACTGAAAATACACTGTGATGACTTGGCAGCTTTAGAAAAGACTAGAAGCATGCTTAATCTGCATTTCTCAAAGTATTAAGGAAGACTGCTTTTATTGGGTGTGGTGGAATGATCTTTCCACAACTACTTGATTATGTCAGTACGAAGTATACATTTTAAATGATACTGGAGGCAGAATTTAGCCTCCAGTCATACCTGCCTGAACACAATATAGTTAGACACTTCTCTCAGCCATGGCATTGTTCTGTAATTCAGTCATTCACTATTGTTGCATTTGTTTCAAAATAGCTTTTTTACTTGAGGTCAGGCTTCAGTGGCTGCAAAAGAGAAAGATTATTTGAATAACTTTTTAAAAGTCAGTCTCTTGTTTGGAGTCCATGGAAAGCCATTTTCCATAGAGGGACTGCCTCCATATGCTTCTCAGTGGCACTCTGTTTAACTGTCTTCTGCGTAGCAAGCGCACATTTGGAAAGAGTCAGAATGCTATCTTTGAGAAGCTGTTTCTCATAGAAGTGTGCCACAGTAATTTATGTACATTATGGGAGTTCCATACTTCCAAAATTGCTTGCTGGCTGCCAGCCAGTGTCCTGATTTAAACCCTACACCACGTGGAACTGAAAGGGGGCGAAACTCCTCTGTGGCTGTTGGTAAAAGGAAAATTTGTACAGGGTCCTGTTAGTACTGACTCAACACTTGGCCATTTGTGGACTATTCCACCACATCTGGTAGATCTTATTCTCAGAACATTTAGAGTGGTTTTTGTGGCATTTTGTGTCAGAAGTATCTTATAGGCATCAGATAGCACACGTTTATAATCAGAGCTTGATATAGTATGGAAGGAAAGAGAGCAATAATCCCTACATTTTGAGTCATTAATCTTAGAATTTTATGCGCGCTATAATCAGTATTTTATACTAACATTTGATCAGATGGTGATCTGTAATGTGTCACTGGTAGTGATGAATTATCACCAACTCTGAAGATCTACAGAGCTCTTTAAGACTTTTCTGATCCACTTTTGTCTCAGAACTCACTGTGGTGTTTATTCTAGTTAGGTCATGATCAGACTGACATAATCAAACTGCCTCCTCTTCATTCATTTGAATGAGACCACTTGTTGACACAGATGAGGTGTCAGTGTACAGGCTTCTGGTGGGAAAAAGGATTATACTACTTCTATCAAAGATGTTCAACCTGGCTCGACCTTTGCCAGTGTGTAATGTGATATTATCCAGTGAGGCAAATACATGTAAACACACAATCTTCTTAAGTTGCACCATATTTCTACTGTTCACCTGGACATTGTTGCAATAAAATCCAAAAATAGTTGATGGCATGATAACTTTGCAGAGCTGTATAATCCTTCCTCACTGCATAAACATCTATGTAGTGTTATGGTCTCTGATAAACTTTCAGATTCGCTAATGTATTTATAGGCTTTCTGGATTGTGTTTCCTTGTCTAATTGGTTACTAAAACAACATATCAGAAAAAAACCTCTTGCATTTTTTAATTTAAGACTGCTTCCAATTCAGGTTGGTGTTAAGCTGGTAAAGTCGTGTGGTATTTAGCCATCAAAATAAGAATTTTTGCAGTTTTCTCCATGCAGGGTGTCACATCAGCATTTAGAGCTCATTAAATCTAATATCACTAATTCCTGTTTGTTTGTTTGTTTGTTTTGTTTTGTGTTTTTACCAGCAGTTGTTGTTTAAATGATGTTCTTGCTCTTGAAATTGATTTGACCTCTTGTCAGGAATATGTACACTATGTTTGGTTTGCATTTGTTAGAATGAGAAAAATTATAACTTTAGCTATTAAAAAACAAAACATGCTCATGTCTTACAATTACTTTTCAGGATATATTTTGCATTCTTTCTCTCACAGAAAGAGTTCTATTTCAGTCTTTGAATCAGAATAGAAGTTACTGAATGATACCAGATACATGATACAGTTATCGATGTCCATCTGAGATTCCAGTTTCACTCCCTCTTAACACTACTTTATCATTACAATACATTACACAAGCATTCCCTATGGCTGCTATCTTATACTAGTTTGCTATTGTTTGCAGCCATTCTCAGTTTATATATAAAGATGGATGAGCACCTGATACTTGAGAAGACATGAGCAGGTGAGTCCATATTTAATAATACATACATACAATACAGGATACAATAATATGATAATACATTCAAAAGACATTTACATGAACACATATTTATTGTTATGTTGAGTGTTTCTCCAATTTTAATTGAGGGTGCTATGCATGCTTATGACCACTCATAGAACCAGGCCTACTCTAAACCCTTGGGCCTCCAGGACATGTCAGTTACTGCTGTGTCATGCTCATTTGTACATATGAGTCCAGTAACCTCATTTACATAAATCCTAGCTCATCCCACCATCAACCTGAGCAGAGGTCTGATTACACAGAAAAGTTATCAGCTCAGAGTGCTGGATGTTATCCTGTCACTTAACCGTAACATGAATACTCAGCTCAGTCTCTGCTGTGGAGCTCATTTATCAGAGACCAGGGACAAAAAGCTGACGAGAGCTCCATCTCCTCCCGTTTAAGGAGAGACCCAACTGACACTGATGCTGGAATCAATCAGATCCTGCATCTGCATTGTGTTCCTTGTACCTCATTTTGTGGAGCCACCACATCACACAGCATCGTGCATACTCGCAGCACACAGTTTTTATGAGATGAGATTATGTCAGACTCATAGTGTGCTGAGGTGGGCGGACTGGAGGTACAGTTGGACCCATAAAATATAGTCTATGTGTGTCTCTGCTCATCACTTTGTGTGCAGAGAGGACAGCACGTCACGGTTAATCACAGTCATAACAGGGATCAAACGTTTTTAAACGCTTCCGTTTGGAATTTCCAAAATAAAACCACGACATGATAGAAAATAGTAAGATAGTAGATAGTAGAAAGCATTATGTAATGAATAACATGTCATCTTTGAAGTGTATATGCGTCATAACTTCCGAAATCAAATTTAATAGATACAACAAAGTTAGCTAAGTCCTAGGCTAATGACACCATGCTTTTGTTGTGAAATTGCCAGTTTCCGGTGTAGTGTGTTTGACTTGATGGCCCTCAGAGTACCGCAGCATCAGCATCAGGAGGAGGCAGAGAGGACGGGGAGCCGAGCAGCAGCGGGGCACAGGTGCGTTTGAGCCTCTTTAACGTTAAATGACGTGTTCCTGAACGCTTCACTGTTTCACGTTGTGTGTCCGCGAGTGATGATGAACTATCGTTATAATTTAGACCATAATGGGCTGCGAGGATGGTGATAATATGACACCGACAGCACCCCCCCCCCTCCACACACACACGCACACACACACACACACGCCACCCTGCCGTTAAATTTAACGTAATGTCTTAATTTGAATTTAACGTAATGTCTTAATTTAAATTTGACGTAATTTAACGTATGTTTGTTTCACGCACCGATTCGTCCCGTCTTAGAAATGACTACAGCCTCGTAACGTCACACCACAGCCTGTAGACGGGGCCACACAAACGATATGCCGATGTTGGTCCTAAAACGAAATAAACCCATACATATGAGAGCGTTTATTGCTCTGTGTGAGCGACAGCGTCGTGTCAGAGCGGTGAGTGTGTGACGGGAGGTGACAGATGCTCGCAGGCCGCGCCGCAGCATCATGGCGTCCTCCAGCAGTGAAGGGCAGAGCGGAGAGGATGCTCCGCTCCGCCCGTCAGCCCGAGGCCCTCACACAGCCCGGGTTTTATCTAGCGGGGCTTTTTTCATCAGGACAGGAGTGGCACGATGGTTTAATGACTTTAAATGTCGCAGGCTGATATTTAAAGTACGTGACTGCTCAGGCCTGTCCTCGGCCAATAGGCGCCGTTCTCTTCCGTCTGTAGCGTTAGCATCCTCTCATTGACCTGCGCTGCGTGACGACAGCTGTTAGCCCCTGCTGGAGCTCTGACCTGTACATGCTAGTCAGACACTGTTGATACGTTTCTATGATAAATATGTGAGCTTTACGCTGCGAAGGGTCTTTAGAATGAGTTCATAAAATGAAATAAATACTTAACACATTCAAATGATGGTTTGACTGAAAATAATAATTGACACCTCCAGTAAAGCAGAATAAACAGAATAAACTGTAGTATTGTGTATTTAACTGGAGCAATAGAGTATAATATAGTATAGTATAGTAGAATAAAGCATAGTAAAGTGTAATATTGTATAATGAAATGTATACTACTACTGCTGTATACTGAAATGTATACTACAGTATACTACAGTACAGTATAGTAGGGTAAAGTATAGTATAGTATGGTATTGTGTAGTACAATATGGAATTAAAAACACAGTGAATAGATGTTAGAAGTCTTTTAAACAATATTTTGACATCTCTTCCTCTCCTCCACAGGCGTTTCTTTATATAGCTGAGGAGGAGTGCGGTTCTCATCATGGGGGAACTGTTCAGGAGCGAGGAGATGACGCTGGCCCAGCTCTTCCTCCAGTCTGAGGCGGCGTACTGCTGTGTCAGCGAGCTGGGGGAGCTGGGCATGGTCCAGTTCAGAGACGTGAGTATGAACGCTCTCATGCTCATTTGCCCATTTCTTGTGGGCAAAACTCAGTGGAAAAGATGTGAGGTCACAAAGAGCATGTGGTCTTACTCATTTCCTACTCAGTTCCTGCCTTTCATATGACATCACACATGTATTTTGGATAAAGAATGAATTCATATAGAAGCTTTTAGTTAATTTTTTACTCAGAGAGCCAAATAACCATAATTATTGTGTCAAAGTAATGTTTTCCCTCTTTTTCTCCATCCACAGCTAAACCCAGATGTAAACGTGTTCCAGCGTAAATTTGTGAATGAAGTGAGGCGATGTGAGGAGATGGACAGGAAGCTGAGTGAGTAACGAGACAAACTCACACTCAGGCCAAGTGACAGGCAGTGGAGCTCCTATTTATGATTCAGTCCAGCCTCAGTTTCTTCTTCCTTTATTTCTCCTGTCATATTGATACCAAGCAGTTTAGAATTTTGTTTTCACGTGTATGGTCATCTCATCTGTGAAAATATTACGGCCCTGGATAAGGCATTGAATCATGTATTTTTCTACTGAACAGGGTTTGTGGAGAAGGAGATCAAAAAAGCTAACATCCCAACTGTGGACACTGGAGAAAATCCAGAGGTGCCTTTTCCAAGGGACATGATCGATTTAGAGGTAATCATTTTACTGTAATCACTGTATGTAATCTGTCATCATCCATCAGTATTCGTTTCTGTTAAAGATTTGAAGATTTCAAATTCAGAATTCTTCATAGTGTTACTCTAACAGCCTTTTTGCAATAGATTAGTACATTCTGATATACCTGACCAACTTTAAGATAGACATTTGTTAAATACCAAAACCTTGGAAAAGCTGATGTAAATGTAGTCTCCTCAGGAATAAACCCATAACAGTCAGTGTTTGTTTTGCGACTGACAGGCCACCTTTGAGAAGCTGGAAAACGAACTGAAGGAGATCAACACCAACCAGGAAGCCTTGAAGAAGAACTTCCTGGAGCTGACGGAGCTCAAACACATCCTCCGTCGAACACAGCAGTTCTTTGATGAGGTTTGCTTATTTTACTTTCTCAGACATACACAGCACACACACACATACCCAGAAGCACAACAGACTGATGTGTAAGTCAAGTCACTGAAGTCTGGCTGTTGCCTGACAGATGGAGGATCCCAACCTGCTGGAGGAGTCTTCAGCTCTGATGGAGGGCAGTGAGGGGGGCCGTGGGGCTCCGCTCAGACTGGGGTAAGGCTATTGCCTGTATCATATGAGTTAATAGACATTCTCCAGTTGTTTCTGACACATTTAAAATGCCACATTTTTTGTCAGGATGTTCTAAACTACAGGAATTTATAGTCAAAAGATTGATCAATGAGACCGCCATCACTTTCAAATATTGAAAAATGACTAATTGTGTATTTCTTGGTGCATTGCCACTTGTACAGTAGTGCAATAAAAATATATTATTCTAGTGTCACCCCGAAATACATCGTTCAAGCGGAGGAAATATTCATTGCAATATTAGAAAATGCTATTTTGTTAGCAGGAGGAGGAGAAGAAGAGGGAACCAAATAATATAAAACATGTTTCAGAAAAATGAGTCACATAAACTAGTTATATATCAGTATTTATGACATAGTACAATCAGCTGTTTGTGCCACTAAAAAAGCTTATTATCAACATACTGCGATGTGTTTTTCTTTGTGGTATCTACCCTGAGCATGCAAATGTCATATCTGTGCAGGTTTGTGGCAGGAGTGATCAGCAGGGAGAGGATTCCAACATTTGAGAGGATGCTTTGGAGGGTGTGTCGCGGTAATGTCTTCTTAAGGAAGGCAGAGATCGAGGACCCTCTGGAAGACCCCACCACGGTAAACACACACTACATACCATCATACAGAACACAGTAATGATCCATATTAAGAAAAAGAAAGTACAAAGACGCATACAGAAATCAATCTTACATGTTTATAAAACGATCACTCATATTTTTACATTTTAGCAACAGATCATTGCTTACATCTGTGAATTGTGTATGTGAGTGTAGGTTTTCTAACAGCCTCTTCTCTTTCCAACAGGGTGACCAAGTTCACAAATCAGTGTTCATCATCTTCTTCCAAGGTGACCAGCTGAAGAACAGGGTGAAGAAGATCTGTGAGGGGTAGGTCTAATATGCCTTCAGCTTAGATGCAATGTTTGATTGCTTTGTTAGAGAAAGAACGTGGGCACGACTGTCTCTGGCTGTAACTTCATGATTGTCATGATTAATGCTGCTGAGCCCATGACAATACTTGTATAGTGTCTTTTGTGGGTCTGGAGGAGCTTTGTCAAGTTTGAGAAAACAACCTTGATGCTGTCACAGTGATGTCATTAATATTATCTTGGCTTAACGTTAGAGACTACAGATTTGCAAAAAGGACACTGTTGTTTGCATGTTTGCAATGTAGATTTTTAGTGTTTCTGGAACTTGGGCCATATGAGAAATAAAAATGAGGGCATGTCAGCTTCTGCTGCTTTGTATTTTTTCATGTGTTACTTGCAAGTCCCCAACTGTATTATGTCTAATGTAAGTGTGATATTGAATCACTAGACTTTATCCTCGAAAGAAATAGTTTTCTCTCTGCTCTTTGTCACCTCAACCATGACAGACCTGCCCATGTTTTCATATGTGCATTATAAACATGAAAAAGAAAAAACAGGATGGAAAGAAGGAGAAAGTCCAGCATGCGTTAGATACTATGAGCTGACTGTTGGTGGGTATGTTTTTTTTAGGTTCCGTGCCTCACTCTACCCATGTCCAGAGACCCCACAGGAGAGGAAGGAGATGCTTGCAGGAGTCAATAGCCGCATTGATGACCTCCAGATGGTATGATTGTCTTTACCTCCCATTATTACTATTACTTTTAAAAAAGGCCAAAAAGGTTAATGATATGAAAGCAGATTAAAGTGAGTCAGATGTGGTTGACCTTGGAGTAAAGCTTGATTATTGTTTACACCACATTACCATTATCAGTGTAGTCCTTATAATTTAATCATTCTTTCAAATGGTCTTTGTAGTCTTTGTTACCCTGCTGCACACTAAACAACAGTACATTAATCAGAAACTCAGCTCAACAGGATGTCTGTGTTCAGGCTCCTGCTCACTTTTCTCTGGATAGGATTTATTTCCAATCAAATTACAAAAGCCCTCATAGTGTAGGTGGGTGTTTTCTTGTGCATTACTTCTTATCTGTGAAAGACCTTTGTCCTGCCTCATAGTGTTGTGGTTCCCCAAAGCTTGCCTTATTAAGTCTGGAAAAAAATCTACGGTTCAGCTTGAGAGGTCTGCTCTAGTCTGAGCCTGCCAACCACATACAATGTATTAACCTCTACTACAATAGAGCATTTTACTCATTGCACACCAAAACATCCTAAGAACACTTTAGTACCAAAACACCCGTTGTTGTTGTTTTTTTTCCTGTTTAAAATGTTCTTTTTTGTGTTGAATGCCTCCGTATACACTTACACACTGCATATATTATATGAGCCTACTAATACATGGAGCCATTCAACCGTGGAGCAGTACTTCTAGTTTAAGTTTTACAGAGAACATATAACAGGACTGAGATAGCCAATTTCACGGGGATAAATAAAAGAATTACAAAAAAGAAGTACAAGAAGTATATACATATTACAATATTACATGGTCAACAATGCACACCATTTTTCAGAGAGGGGTAGCCAGATTTTTAAAAAAACATCCCTACATATTTGCCATCTTTTAGCCAAGCATCTCCTTTTACAGCACACTTCCCAGACCTCCAAGCCTCTGGTGGAATGAAGAGATCCTTTCTGCCCCCACTGTTGTAAGATAAGGCATTTAGCTACAGAGGGAAATGGCTTGACCATCATATAAATTAACAAGAGACTCAGACAAAATGAAAAGCTGTGGATGAGGTGATGTTCCTGTTTTTGTTTACCTCTGCAAGATGAAGGTTAGTTTTTAGGATAGATACAGTCTCACACAGGTCTCTCCACACTGGGTCTGTAGGTTCTGAACCAGACGGAGGACCACCGTCAGCGGGTGCTGCAGGCCGCCTCCAAGACCATGCGAGTGTGGTTCATTAAGGTGAGGAAGATGAAGGCCATTTACCACACGCTCAACCTCTGCAACATTGACGTCACCCAGAAGTGTCTGATCGCGGAGGTGTGGTGTCCCGTCTCAGACTTGGACTCCATTCAGTTCGCTCTGCGTAGGGGGACGGTGAGTTTTAATAATTTCTTTGTTTGGTTGCGTATACATTTTTTTGGACCAATGACTCAATGATCCTCTTAACCTAGTATTTCTAGTGTAACCCTAAACCACACTTGATGTTTCTTGGAGCATTTCTTGGAGGCCTGGGTAGGTGATCTGTTCATGAGCAGCATGTGTCTGATAAGTGAGGACTGTTTGACAGGAGAGGAGCGGCTCCACGGTGCCATCCATCCTCAACAGGATGCAGACCAAGCAAACACCACCCACCTTTAACAAGACCAACAAATTCACTTCAGGCTTCCAGAACATTGTGGATGCATATGGAATCGGGAACTACCGGGAAATCAATCCAGGTTACACAGGGATTCATTTGTCTGACTAAATATTTCTAGCTTCTTGCCGCTTGTACATTTCAATATATTTTCTTTTTACTTGCGTTGGAAATTCCAGCGTGATATTTGAGTGAAGGTCCCCTCTTGTGTGTCACCTGTCACAGCTCCATACACCATCATTACTTTCCCCTTCCTGTTTGCGGTGATGTTTGGTGACATGGGTCATGGTGTGTTGATGACCTGCGCTGCCCTCTACCTGGTCATCAGAGAGAGTCGCCTCCTTGCACAGAAGAGTGACAACGAGGTACCGTATGACACAAACAAGTAATACATTAATGAAAATCTTGACACACACTAGAAACATACAGCATATGATATTTCTCTCTACAGATGTTCAACATGGTGTTTGCTGGTCGTTACATCATCCTGCTGATGGGGATCTTCTCCATCTACACTGGTATCATTTACAACGACTGCTTCTCCAAGTCACTCAACATGTTCGGCTCTGGATGGAGTGTCAGGCCCATGTTTGGCCCCAAAGGAGCCAACTGGACGTAAGTTAGCCACCAATTCTGTTGTTTTCAGATGTACCTCATCCAGATTCATTTTAATCTACTTTCTCTGATCAGTAAATGAAGATGCCCACATTGCATAAGTTTTATATTTTTGTAAATATTTGTGTAGAAAAAAATCAAGTATCGTTCAACATCACTCTGAGATTGAATATCAAAAACTTTCTCTATTTTCCAGCTTCTAGAAAACTCCCAAGGAGATAATTAGGGAACTGTGGATCCATAAAATCAGCTGTTATAGATGGATTAAGAAGCTGTATTGTCATTGTATGAATACAATGAAATTCTGTTTGGTTCCATCTTTCTTAATAGCAGAGAGCTGACAAAATATTCATCTAAAAAGGGTGCAATGTATAAATACTCTTCTTTATTTCAATCCATTCATTAATTCTTTCCTGGTCTATCCTAGGAGTGCACTTGGAGAAAGTGCAGTTCTACAGTTAGACCCAGCAGTTCCTGGTGTGTTCAACGGGCCTTATCCACTCGGAATCGACCCGGTAAAACCTGCACACTCACTTAACAAGAAACATGGCACTTGTTTTCCACAGTGCAATTTTACCTCTACTTTTTTAACTTAGGGCCTGAGGCTGGCAGTATTCAGTACAAGTATTTTTCTTAATGTCAACAAGTCGCAGGAAAAGATCCAAACTAACACTGAATGTTTCCCACTAACAAGTATTGTGTGTGTATGCAGAGCTCGATGTATCCTTTTCCTCTGTGCCATTGAGCTCCATTGTTATCCAGAAACTATACACAAATGTATTTCCCCATTTGAGTACCATTTCTTAAAAACATCAGTGAACAGCCTTTTTAAGCAGTTAGAGGGACTTTCTAAACACAAAATGATATTTATAACCTTTTTTAACCTTTAGATCTACAACATGTCTTATTGTAGAACCAATGGGAAGAAGAGTTTGCAGTTCTTTTGGATTATATTTGTGTATCCTGCTACCACAAAAAGAGAAAAATGTCTCACCCTGGTTGGTCTCGTCTCAGATTTGTTTGCCGTATCATCTCTGCAGATCTGGAATGTTGCCACCAACAAGCTGACCTTCCTCAACTCATTCAAGATGAAGATGTCTGTGATCCTGGGTGTCATCCACATGCTGTTTGGAGTGTCTCTCAGTCTTTTCAACCACCTGTAAGGGCCACACTAAAAATTATCATCTCAACTCTTAGGTGTCTTCACTCACTCATTTATATAGAGGCTTATAGAAAAGATGCTGCTACTTGATTTGAATGTCCACTCTAGATGGCCCTAATTAATCATCCAAAAAGGGACTGTTTCTTATAGTATGTGTGATATCTTTAGTTGATTTATCACTCTTATTCAATGGAAATATTATATTTATCGTCATC
>JAOXYL010000030.1:10592171-10612233 GCA_028564955.1 Terapon puta
AGTGGAGGAGGCCCTTCCAAGTGGGTCTATAATTAGCCGTGTCCCATTTCATCAATTTCATGGGACTCTGAGCAGCAAAGTGAAACATGTACATTTTACAGACCAACCAGTAATTCTTCATAATTCTAATCAGTCTTTTCTCCTGTAAAACACAAATATGCTTTTTGAAAACGCTTCCAAATTCTCACCTTTATGCAGCTTGTCCAGATGAGTTTGTCGTCAGAATGGCTTTTTATGGCCTCTCGTGAGATTGTGAGATGTGCTTTTCTGACTGATTGATCCAATTCATCCCACACAAGCTCAGTTAGAGAGAGGTCTGTAGAGTGAGGGGGGCAGACCATCTGTTGAAGAACACTTTCCTCTTCTTTTCTGTCGAGGTAGCATTAATGTATGCCTAAAACGTTGCATATCAATGAGAGTCTGACCATTCAGTAAATACATCCCAAAACACATATAACTCATGCTGATTTTTAAGGCAGGCAGTGTGAACAGAGGCTTGAAGTTGCTTCCAAACCTTTGGCCTGTGGTGTACATGGACAAGTTGTATGAAGCATCATCTTTTATTCTGAGTGTTGTCAGACCGTTGTTTTGCAAGAGAACAGACGTCAAGTGGCTAACTTCCCATCCTCCAGGACTGTAATCTACCTACCTGTGGTGGGTCTGTTAGTGGCCATAATATCACTTTACCCTCCGTAACAAATCTCAACATCTTAGACCGGTGTACCTGTTCAGCTGCCAACACTTAACATGCTCATCTCCTCCATCTGTTTGGCTTTTGATACCAAAACAAAAGCTTGGGGTATGTTCAGCAAAGTCAACCAACCCTACTGTGCCTTTTAGGAGTGGGACTGTGAGATGTCTGTCTTTGATAAGATTAGTTAGAAAAAGACTTGTTCCTGTAATATGATTAGCTTTTGGTACCTCATGAAGCGATGGACCCTATCAACACAATATCAGTTTCTCATTAACATATTGAAGCAATGTTTCCACTCACGGTTAGCCTGTAGGCTGTTTCTGTTGCCCAGATCTTGTCAAAGAGTTTATTTATTTGAAGCAATAACAGCAATTGGAAAGGGGAACTGAACAAAGGAGAATATAAAAGTTCACCAAAGAGAGTTTTCTACCAGAGGACTATATCTGTTCTGTGAGCCAACACCATAACATCATTAGTTTTCATCTCTTTCCATGGTTGTTGGATGAAGTTGAAGGTCCACACAAATCTGCTCTCCTCTTATCAGCTTGAGTTAGTTTAGACGTAGAAATAATCAATCAGCCTTCATTCTTGGTTTTCTGATAAACCTTATACATTATTATCATATATTATGCCCTCAGATAAACATATTGCTATTGCTAGATTAAAACATTTACCTTTGTTGCAAGAAAGCAAAGTAAAACCTTTATTTACTTTAGATATTTTTTCAATAAATTTCATGCAGCTTTAGATTTCAATGAGTTTTTAAAAAGTCAGCGATGAGTGTGTTTTCTCAGTGAGAGGAAGGCCTCAGCAGTAACTGTTCAGGAGAATAGCAGCTTCTGATCACTGCTGCACGTCACCAACACCTCGTTAACCTCTCTCTGTTTGAATCTGTAGATGGGGATCCAGGTTTTGTTGGTGCTGATTGCGCTTGCATGTGTACCCTGTATGCTGATTGTGAAAACTATGGTGCTTCGGCGTCAGCACCTGTGGAAAAAGCACCTGGTATGTGATTCTGACCCCAGCTATAACCTTTCTGCCATCTTTGATGAATAACATTTATAACCTTTGGTATAACCTTTTTTTTTTTTCACTCCTATTCTGCCATTCATTTCAATGCACATGGTATTGTGTAATGTGGTTGGTTGTGTTCTCATGAAAAATGCTTAAAGCCTGCCTTTTAAACGCTCATATTTGGCAGAACTAATTCATAGATTGAGGGCACCCTAACAGCTGATATTGGCGAGTTTTTAAAAACATCATACATATGACACCAATGAAAAACCTGAAATACCTGATGTGGCAGTCTGAAGGTCTGGTTGTTCTCACTGGTTGTGTTAAACCTCAAAGAAATCCCATAATATCAGGCTTTTTTGTTTTGTGTTTTTGTTCCCACTCCTTATCTAATTTACAGTGGGGCTGTAGATAATTACGGACACTGCAATAAATTCGGCTCGCTTTTTCCGATGAGTACCGGTTATGTGAGCTGACGTTCCTGGCACTTAAATATAAGATAACTAGCCTGTTGACAAGCTCATAAAAGTCATCTTAGACAGGTAAAAAAAGCAATGAAAAGAACATGTCAGAGAAAATGTTGCTGGTAGCTTAATGATATATTGACTTTTTTGTGTACTGTCACACTTAGAGTTCTTTTTTTTATTTTCATGCACAAGTCTTACTTTTGTACATCTGTTAAGGTTTAACTCAAGCAGTGAGATTATCTTGCTCTCCAGTACGTGATTACTTGCCCAGTCTGTAACACGGGTTTAGTACTAAATTGTTTGTTTTACTTTATTTATCAAACATAACAAGTTGTGGATATATTTCATTTTGGAGTTAAAGTCCTTTTCTTTTTGTGCTGGGTGCCCTGTTTCACTGTTACAAAATGTAAGTCAATTAAGAAGAGAGCGTTCAATTTAAGGCTTGCTTTAAGCTAGACACAGCTCTTGTGGCTTTTGTATCTAGTCCCAGAAGAGGGAAGAAACCCCTGCAGAGAATCTAGAGCAGTCTTTAGAGCAAACAGGCGTGTCCTCATCATGCACCGGACTCACCCAACAGGGCACGCAGAAGTTCGGAGGGGTGCGGGTGGGCAACGGGCCTACAGAGGACGAGGCTGGCATCATGGACCACGACCAGCTCTCCCAGCACTCAGAGGAAGGAGATGAGGTAAGCCCATGAAATACCACTTTGTTTCGAATCCCATCCTCCCATCCAAAGATTATGCTCTCCCTGTTGTTTATGGACTGTCTCAGTGTTAGAAGAAGACACTCCAAGGTTAAAAATGAAGAAATTGGTTTGGAGGCCTGTTGGAGCCCCAGACTGCAGTAAATGGGAAAGCTTGGCTTTCATCCTATCTTTATGAGTCACACAGCTTTGTGTCCAAATTTGATGGATTATTTATGTGTGCCAAAACATATGAAATACTCACTAAAAGCCCATGTTCATATCACAAAAGACATACAGCATTTCTAAGGAGACCATACATATAACTTCAATTTTTCAATGGATAAACAAATATACTAGAAGTAAGAATAACGAGTGATATGTGCAGAGCCTATTACTGATTAATCATCCGGTTAGTTAGTTATTTAGAAATATTCCCAGTTTTTCCTTCTTACCAGAGACTTGTTTTTTCTTCTGAGTAGTAATGAGAGATGGGGTAATGTGGGCACAGCAGTGCTGAGAGAAAGGCCAGGCAGGCGTGGACTGGAACTGATAAGAGATGGTTTTTCCATTTCAGAAACATAAACAGCAAGGTGGTTTTCATGAGAACCAGCGAGTGGAATTTCTGAAAATACCATCCAATTTTTTTCTGTCTGTGACTCAGAGGCATGGTGTCTCCCAGGTCTCCTGTGTGAGACATCTCTGAGGCTTTATGTTGTGATAACATATTGCATAACTTTGATGTAACAGGACTTCATTTTGCTATCATTATTCCAAGCATGTGAAACGCCACATGAGAATGAGTCAACAACAGGGTTATGGAATTTAATGTTTCCTCATGTTGGGAGTAGAAAATGACTGAGAGTATTTGGCTTGAATGCTACTTCGAGTTACACTGCTGGTGCTGTGTTTCTGCAACAAAGCTAAGACATAGTATATTTTTCTCCTGTGGCTCCACAAGGACACACAGGAGAGGGAATATCATATTAAAAGACTGTAACTTTGACATGTCCTCTTGAATTACGGTTGAAAATCACCTAAATAGAACAGCCAGTCAGGTTTATAAAGTCATCCAAAAGCAGGATGGAACCATCTGGATCGATACAGTTCCTGAATTCTGCCACTAACCTTTGACCTTTGCTTACTTTCAAGCACGCAGAGGAAGAGCCGGTAAGAACCTGAGTTTGGTATCTTCTTAGCATGTTTGGATGCTGTCTTGCCTGTTTGTGCCTTTAGTACCAGGAAGTGCTGCCTCTTATTTTGAACTCCTTTTTGATTTTTCATCACATTTTGTACATTCTTCTCCATCAGTCGATTGAGGTTCAGATCATGCTCTGGTCTGAGTCAAAAGTATGAAACAAGTCCAACTTAAGACACACGAGATCGAAATTAGTGCAAGTGAAACACTCAAAGGCCAAGAAGAAACACCACAAAACAAGAAAAGACCCTCAGAGGCCATGCTGGGTCATGAAGGTGTTGAGACAATGTTGAATACAACAACTTTGCCCCGAATTTAATTTAACTAATTTAAGCCTGCCTCTAATAATACAGTCCCGTTTGTGTAACGTGTTCTAATTGAACGTTGAGGGGGTGGACTGAGCTGTTAATCTGTCCATTAAAAGTATGTTGTAGTTCTCATGGTTGCTGAAATTTTTGGTCCCAACATTTTCAAATCAAAGCCACTACCCTTCATGTATTTTGCCATTACAGCATGTTATCCAGTGTTGTTTTCTCGTGTCACAGACCCTTTAAATGGGAACAATGAGTGCTGCTTCCATGAACTCTATTTAATGGGTGCAAGGACAAAAATGAAGCATGGAAAGAGGAAACCAGACCAGCACAAAGCCAAACCCAACAAGAGCAACGCCGAGCAATAGACTCCCATGATTCCCCCTCCCTGCCCCTTCATTCAGGAAAGGCTAGTCTTGCTCCAGGAAGGAGAGAACGGAGGAACTTTGTTGGCTTTACAATACACAAACAAGTCCCTGCGCTGTGATCCTGCTGGGGAAAAAAGAAGAAACAACCTCAAACAAGCCAGACGTCCTTACCCTTTGTTTTGCCTCATCAGAGGTAAAAGCTGAGACAGAGGTCAAAGGTCAAACAGGCCTCTCATTAAAATGATAACAGAATTTCCATTCCAAGTCATTTCCACTGCTCATGTTACACTGACAGTACAATTATTATTATTGGCTGTGTGCTGATCATCCCTCAGTGTTAAGGGTATAATGAGCAGGGTTTTCCTAGAAAGGAATGTACCGCTCTCCATCATCACTTCTGACCCACCAGAGACCCCCAGAGAGGTGTGGTGGTGTCCGTATCTGCAGAGAGTCTGCCCTCTGCCTGGATTTTCTTAATCTGCTGTGTTTGGGATGTGTAAGCTTCAGCCAATAGCAGTGTGCAGACTGTGAGGGGTGGGACTATAAAAAAAAACTTAGCAAAGACTTGGCAGATTGGAAGCATGTGGAACCACCAGTGTGTGTGTTTGGAGCCTGGACGGAGGGTCCAACTTGGCCAAGTTGCATTTTGAAACAGCAACTGACAATCCTGTTCTTTATACCTTTAAGTAAAAAGTGTTTATACACCCCAGGTGATGCCGTGTGATAACGAACATTGATGGCTTTTCAGAGTCTATTTTACAGTTTTTCCCATTGACATGCACTATCACTGTCAGTACATTAAAAAACACACTGTTTAATGTATTCTCATTTTTAGTTTAAAATCAGTCAAAATCTTTAAATAGGCTCACTGTTTCCAAGTGGAGATACTGTAAGATACTGGAGCACTCTGTAGATCAGACCTGGGCAAACTGTTCCACAAAGGGCCGGTGTGGCTGCAGGTTTTCCCTCCAGCCAAGCAGCAGCACACCAGACTTGACTCATTTAATCAACTGATCTCAGTCTTCAGACAGCTGATCAGTCAAAGTGTGTGCTCTTGGTTGGTTGGAACAAAAACCTGCAGCCACACCGGCCCCCTGTGCCCAGGTCTGCTGTAGATACAGTCCACTGGTTTCACTTTGATTGTTTTTCATTGTCCTGATTGCTCCAACTCAGCCTGTGAAAACTACATCATCTCCAGTCTGTCTGACATCACCCAGGTATCTAGGTTTGGGTTGGGACATTGGACATCTAAAAGGTACCTACACAGGGTGTGGAGATGTGTTTAAAGAGGACAGGAGGCTCTAAAGAGAGACTCTGTTGGGTTGCATCAGGGAACTTTTGGATCCAGTGTATTGGAGCTCTTTTTATATGTTTTGAAACTAAAAAAAATGTAGTACCTAATCACAGCTGTACCTGATTAATGTTTCCGTTGACCATGGACAGTACAGTTGCACTAAATAAAATAATGAGTTCACAGCTGTGCATCAGTTTTGTCCAGTGAAAATAGTTTTACTGAACAAGATGCTGAAGCTGTTTCCTTCGAACTCCCAGTACAGCTATCACCTCAGTGCCACACATTTCTGTACATAATGACAGTGAGCATGCTGACCATCTTGTCTTTCCACCACAGTTTGACTTTGGTGACGTGGCTGTTCACCAGGCCATCCACACCATAGAGTACTGTCTGGGGTGCATCTCCAACACAGCCTCCTACCTGCGTCTCTGGGCCCTGAGCCTGGCTCATGCACGTGAGTAAAAGCATGTTTTACAGTACACATTCTGCCAAACATCATTTAAAGAGGTTGTAGATAATGCCTTATGTAATTTAAAGACGTCTGACGTGTACATTTTGGTGCAGAGCTGTCTGAGGTGCTCTGGTCCATGGTGATGCACCTGGGTCTGTCCTCCCGGAGCGGGGGCGGCTTCTTCGGCCTGTCCATCATCTTCTCGGCCTTTGCCACCCTGACTGTTGCCATCCTGCTGATCATGGAGGGGCTCTCAGCCTTCCTGCACGCCCTTCGTCTGCACTGGTGAGACACACAAACACACACAGCTGCACACAGTCACACATGTACATATGAAATAACCATGCACACATTGACACAGCACACACAGAAAGTAAACCCTCTGTTATCTCTACACGATGGCTCCCACGTAGACAGAAAACATACACCCAGCAAGCCGTCATTGTTCACCTCCTGAACTAACTCTCTCTGCCAAAGCTGCACTTCTTAAGTTTTACATGCATACGAGGAATGTAAGCAACATGCAACATTCCTGAAAGTTGTTCACCAAACTGTGAGCACACAGGACTCGAGATAACGTCCAGCTCCATCGCCTCCTAGCACCACCTCCACCCTGCTGATCCAGCCTGCACCAGTGTAAACTGCACTGACACACAGGGAAGGCAAATATTATGGAATACAGGACATTATCCAATGAAGCAATGTAATGTACTGTACTGGAACTGAACCACACCTTTGTAATTACCTTTGTAAGATAGTGTAGTAAATATACGTCAGAAAAACGTATGTAACATATGTAGGTGTGATTATAAATGATGATAGATGATAGATAACTGGTGTATTTATGAATGATATCAATGCAGACTTTTGAATGAATGTCACAGATAGAGTGCTGCAGAGAACTGTGAGGAGGAGCTGTATGAAGTGAGCCCAGCACACAATGTGTAATGTTGCTCAGAAGTTTGTATTAGGACATGCAGGTTCGGTTCATTGGCAACTCTGCACCAAGGTGAGTGTGAGTGTCTGTCCTGTGAAGGATCAGGGAATACAAGTACAGTAACTTTTACAGATTACTTGTTACAAAACATGATGGGTACTTTTCTTGGTATTTAGGACCAACGTCCACCAATACCACAGAGTGACATTTTATATTTCTGTTCGTGTACAGGTTAAATTGGATATGTATTCATTAGCCAGCTTTAGAAGCATCACTAGGTTATTTTTGAGCTGAGCCAGACTGACTGTCTTCCACTGTTTCAAGTCTGTATGCTAAGCTAGGCTAACCCTGCTGACTCCAACACTGATATTGATCCAGTATCGGATCTATTAGTTGAGGCTTTTGGTGCTAGTTGACCCCCTTACAATAAGCATTGTAGATATGATGGTTAAAGGAAGGAATCATTTAGGCCTCCCGTGGTTTAGTGTTGGCCAGCACTGACACATCCCTGTCTGCCTGCACTTTTGCACTTGTGACTTTTCACTTTTTATTGGACTGTGTTGTGGAAAAGTAGAGTTGAGATGAGCAGGTGCACCCTGCTGCATTTCTGTCTGACAGACCATTCTTCTCAAACCTAGTAAGTTTGGTTTCTTTAATCCCTCTGGTCTGGTTGTGCTGTTAACAGAGCCTTGAGTCTCAGTTTAATATAGAGTAATAGAGAGGGGGAGAATATGGTGTGTGCATTGAGTGGACACAGGTATGCTGCTGGTTGGTCACTGCTGCTCTCAGGGCAGGTTTTCTGTAAATAGGTTTAAGCAGAAGCCGTCTGTTCTCTTTCTGCCTGTCGTTCCTGTAAACGAGGGGAAGGCGATCTGACTGCCATTCAAATACCAGCACAGCTGTCTTTTATCCAAACTGCTCTGTTCCTCCAAGAAACCTACAGTGTGTGTTGTATAATCCTACCCATTGTATCTTTACACATGGACACATGATCCAACACCATTTCAGACCCACACACACACACATAGTCCTGTTGCCCCAAATACTTTAGCACCAAATGTGGGTTAATTCTCTCAACTTCTTTTAAAGATTTGCACCTTTAGTAGGAGCCAATGAGATATTTATTAGATCCACAGAATTCGTGGAATTTAATAAGATAAGGCATAGAAAAAAGTCTGCAATGCTAAAATACAATATTTTTATCAACTTTACCAGAATCAGTATTGGTCAGGCTGCAGTTCTCATACAAAAGTATGAAAAAAGGTAAATGGATTTAAAAATAGAAAGCTCAGATGACATCGTCTAAACAGAACGGAGCTGTTACTAAGTGATTCTAAGAAGCATCTTTTCCAGCGTAAGTGAAGACATAAGTGAAGCAGCTGCCCACAGGAAGAGGCCGTGGTGACACTGACACCCCACTACGTGTAACCGTACGAACATGAGGCACTTTGTTAACAGCGCGTCGACTCAACAGGCCTCTGCTAAGGTTAAAAAGAGTCGAGGAGTATTTTTCACAGGGGCGAGTGAATGGAAAAAGTCGTGTTCAAAGTAAACAGCGGTCGACCTGCACCCTCCGCTCTCCTGTCCACTCTTCACACACACATGCTGATGAGCTATCTGCACAAACACAGACACACACCGGAGTGAGCCGGGCGGAGTGTGTGTTAGCTGCCAGCATTTTTTTCCACGTCCGCAGCTGCGTGGAGAGGCGGATGAGAGGATCTCTCATTTCTTTCCTCTTTTTAAGTGGTGCCCTCTCACAGCTCTGGCAGGCCAAATATTTGCCACGGCTGGGAGACATTCCTGGGCACTCCCCTCGCTCTCTGAGGCCAGGAACCAGCAGGAACCCAAAATCCACTCTGAACTTTTTTCCTCCTAAATGAAGACATCAGAGCTTGTCAGGATTCTTAGAATTACACTGTCCTAACTGTGGATGGAAGTCAATTTAGTCCAAAATTTAAAAAAACAAATTCTACAGAGTAAAAAGATGCAATCTGTGAATGGAACTACTGAAGAACTTACTATATTTTACATTATAGTTTTTCCAGTTTGATTACAACTGCTAAGTTGACTTCATATATGTAGTGCTTTTCTATTTACATATGTTCACATTTGCCTCCTGTTCATCATTCCCATCCTGCTCATCAGGGTTTATTTTGACACATGGACACATGGGGGGTGTGCTCTCCAAAGTGAAAGCCCAAAGAAAATGATTGTTCAAAAAGAAAATCATTATGTATTATTAACAGCTCTGCTGTATACTGTAAGTCCTGTGAGATACTCTGAGATAACTGTTATGTGAAGCTCTAGGCATCCCAGAATAGTGCAGTAATTGTGTAGAACATAAGACTCTTCCCATTATAAATGTCCCATTCACTCACTCAGGTCAGATGGTTTTAATCCATCAATCCTGCAGTGTTATATAAATATTATTTGTCATATAATAGTAAGAAGTGGTTGGTAAATATATTTAGATTTATTAACCTTTAACAAATGTATTAGTTAGCGTATACAGCTTTGTTAACTCTTCATCAGGGCGGCTTACTGGGGAGAGGCACTTTAATTTGTCACTGAAATAAATGTGTTCAGATTCCTACATCAGCAGCATAACAAACAGCCTCGGTGCCCAGACAGCACATGGAAACAATACTCATGCTTCAGGAGTTTTTGGTGTAAACACAAAAGCCTCAGGTTGAATTACAGCCAGCCGATGTATCAGTTCACAGACAGACACGGCAGATAATGGTCTCTTATTAAAATCATATATCAGCATCTCACTGTCATGTGCCGCTGATGGAGATGGAGACTGTTGTTTTTTTTTTTCATTATCCATTTTCTGGCATTTCAGAGAGCAGAGCAGAGTAATCCCTCTCCTGTGTGGGAGGATTTGACTTTGACTTTTAATGGAATGTGCCCTGCCTTAAAAACATCACAGCCAAATGAATCTGATCATTCCTGGTTGTTTTGGACTGAGAATAAAACTGATATCGCTCAAGGTGCAGCAGTACTCTGGAGCCTTAATGTCCAACACGTCAACTCCTCTACTCAGACAGAGGTCGTAGCCTTGTTAGAGCGAAGAGCTTTCGGCCTGCTGGAGGAGTCACTGGAAAGTAACGGTTGTCTGAACAAACCTGTCCCAGCTCAGAGCCTCTGGATACTTGAAGCCTACAAATATGCATATAGAAATATATTGTAAAGTAATGGTAGTATGGATATTTTTTTTGTTTTAGGGGTGGTAGTGCTGGTCCGTTGGTTGCTCCTCCAGTTCATGTAGCACCATCATCAGGTCAGAGCAGTGAACCAGCCAACGCTTTGGTTTGTGACTAAATATCTGTTAAACTGATGACGTTCGTGGTCGTGGGTGAAATGTGTCGGCCATTTTGAGAATAATACATAAATACAGGAAGTTGTGTTTGATGGAGAGGTGTGTGAGAGGAGCCACCAACAGGACAAAAGAGGTCCTGCTCACTGGTCACAGCTCTCAGGGACCCTGTTAGCCCTGGTTTATCTTATTAGCCGACACGAGTTTCACTAAGAGGGATGACCCTCTGCACAAGAACGACATTCAACAGGAAACACATCCAACGTGTGGAAACATCAACGTTTTTCACCATACTCATCAAAACTCCCCTTTCTTCTCGCTTGTTCTTCCTCGTTCAGGGTCGAGTTCCAGAACAAGTTCTACTCCGGCCAGGGATTCAAGTTTGTCCCCTTCTCGTTCGAGAGCATCATGGAGGGACGGTTTGACGAGTGATGGACGAGCCAGCAGAGCCCCCGGTCCTCCCTTCTCTCCCTGTTTGTGTGTGTGCATGAGCCAAAGTGCAGCCCTCTGTCACTCTCTTGTGGTAATTTGTGAAACTTTTGTATGTGAACTGTGATGTAGTCGTTGTACAGTAAAATCATCCTTTATTGAGGTGAAACGTGGCTGTTACAGCAGCACAAAGACAGGTGTAAGTACAGATAAATATAGAAACTTCAAATATAATGAATACATCAGATATATTATATAAGTTTATGAAATGAAAATAAGAATATAGAAACTATACAAAAGCAATTCAATCAAAACTCATACTCACAGGAAACAGTAGACACACAGCACCTACAACTACAGTAGGACATGACCCAAGGAGTAACAGGCAGTGACCTAATGTGTGATTAGTAGCAGCAAAGCCAGGAGACTGTGGGATCTGAAGAGTAATGTGGTGAAGGAGAAGGGGTTTCCATAGTGCTGTTGCACAGAACCATCTCTGTACGTAGCACTCAGCGTGTTCACCGCAGCTGTCACAACATCAGCAGCTTTCTGAGACATCCACAACCAAGTCCACGTGGTGAGGCCCTGGAGACGAGTCCGTCATCAGAAAGCAAAGTTAAGAATCTATTTTTCGTCCAGTTTTAACAGACAGCGAGATGTCTTTCTGACAACAAAGCAAACCACAGTCTTCTGCTCCATCAAATGAATTTCACTTTCCTAAATCCCCGTTATTATTCGATTCTGTTGTTTCCTCATATTTTCTTTCATGATCACATCCTGCCCACAAAAGACTGACCACAGATCACTACAGACCAAGTGATCATTGGTGAGCCACTAAACCAGAGACCACTTCCCATCCCGGTGCTACATTTTCTGACCTAAACTCCACCACAGTCACAGTATTGTTGAAGGAGGATGTGAAACCAGGTCTCCTCCGTGTGGTTAGGTGGTGTCTGGGCACACCAAATGAACACTTTTCATTTCCCTTTAGTATCACTACAGACTCCACAGGTTTGTAGAATCAGTGTATGGATCAGGTATTGAATTATTATCTGACCACAGCCCAGTGTTATAGCATGAAGACAGCAGCCGTCTCTGATGACATGAAGACTTGTTTCCTCTGTGATGTGACGTGAAGCTTCCTTCTGCTCATTCTGTGTCAAATGTTGTAACCCAGAAGTGATCTGAGGTGTTTAGTTTAAAATATCTAAGAGTGAACTGTGTGCAGTAACCTCCAGTTGATCGAGAAAGGTGGGAAATAATTGCTCTTTCACATTTGTCTGTCCTTTGTTTCTGATGTAAAACGTGCACTTTTTCAGCGTCTCTTTCATTTTGAAATGTGACCAGCACAGCCACAGAGTACTGTGCTGCACTGAAATGTCTGTGATAATCATGTTAGTGCAATCATGAAAGTCATGGTCGTATTTCATTCACTCTGAGTATTCTTTTGTTAGTTTCACACAGAGAACATGTTTTTGAAGTGTCTACATGAGATGTTCAGTTTTCATCGTGTCGCAATCTGATGCCTAAAGGCTGCAGAAAACAAGAGCCATGTAATTGTAAGTGGACAGCACGTGTAACTGGAAGGTGGATGGTGTTTGTGATCAATAATAAATAGAGACCAGGGGATTCATCTTGTGTCTTGTTTTTTTCTCTCGCTCTCAGAAAAACCCTCAGATCCTCTTTGGCCTCAGAGGCCACGGATTCACTGTGTGTTAATTATTCATTATTATTAATGTTAAGATGTTCTTACATGAGGCTAGATATTTCCTCACTGTGCTGGAGTGGATGAATAGTAAGAAAAAGTGGGTATGTTGTACTAAGACACTCTTTCTCTTCAAATTCAAATGACTTTTATTCTCGCCTCAATGATCTTTTACTCTCCAACATCAGTCTGGGTAAAACAACAAAACATTAGAAAAAGATTTTCGGTACAGTCATACAGATTATGTACTATGATGTGACCCTCCACTGATTATAAGTTCATGTTATTAATACGGTGCAGTGCAAGCACACAAACATACGGTATATTTAGAACATTGTTTTAAAAAGGCACTGAACATGGCCCATATATGTGCAACTATGAATCCTGTTGTAAAGCAGAAAACATACCAGTAAATATATCATAGTCAAAGTTTTTGATCTTAGAAAACATTTTAGTATCAGCTCATTTTAACTGAAGTCAAATCCACCAACTGACTGAACTTATGAAGAATCAGACTGGTAGACTCAGTGTGCACTCAATAAAATCACAGACACACACAGTTGATATGCTTAACACAACACTATCATAAAAACACATGTTCCCTATTTCCACTAAAGATGAATGTATGTACACTTTACAGATTCTACAAGAAGGTAAAACAAACACATTTTTGGTAAAGTGCACGTTAAGTCCTTTATTTCCTTATGAAGGACGAAATCTCTCAAATGGTTTATTAAATTCAGAATTTAAAATATCCACAAGAGGCTGTCTTTCTGAGAAATAATGTCCAAGTAAAGACAGTTTAGGACTACTGTACTGAAGAGATGGTCCACATAGAAACTGTTCACAGCTCTATCGGTGGATCCTTTTTCAAATAAAACTTTCCTGTGAAAAAAGCTTCACAACCGCATAATGAAGAAGCCGTGTGTAGACGAGAACTTGGATATTCCCTGCTGTTTTTTAAATTTCTCACAGTCTACAATCTGTTGAGAAGCAGCTTTAAACTCTGCTTGTGACTCCTCATCATGACCAGCAGAGGGCAGTGAGCCGCACCTGAGAGAACAAGCAAACAATGATCACTGAGCGACCGGGAGCTGCGTCAAGCTCGCGAGAGTTACCCCGCGAAATACCAGAAGTATGTTATTTCAGAATAAAAGCATTGCATTTGCGCTTCATTGAAATGATTCTTGTAATTGTGGCATTTAACCCTCCCATTATCTTTGGGGTCACAAATTTGACCCCATTTAATGTTTAACGTCTCAAAATAAATGATTCATTTTTTTGCCTTATATTTAATGACTTTAAAAACTAACACTGCGATGTCCTTTACACAAGTTTTACACATCGCTGCCCTTTGGGGTCAGTTTGACCACAGGCTGTTTTAGCTGTAAAAAAACACATAAAAGATATAAACATTTTACACACATTTCTTTTGGGTGCTCTTGATGCCACTGTAGCATGTAATTTCATTATTTTGAAAAAGTTTTAGGGCCCAAACACTGGCTCCTTGTTGTCTTCAGCATCACTGATGTAAGAGCCCACAGTCGCTCTGTAAAATGAAATAAACCAGGACTGCAACAACAGAAAACTGAGCTGAGAGAAGATTTTCGTGGAGAAACTGGGTTAGGTGTTTGGTTTAAATTTCATATCGAGAGAAGACGTGGTTGTCAACAAACAGACATAAAGTACCTGACACGTAAATGTGGGGAACAATTTGAATAATTTTCTGGAGGTTTAAATGGCTGGTGTCAAATTGGCCCCAATGATAAAAGATGTTAGTAAATCAGAAGTTAACAGAGTTAAATTACTTAAAAATAAGAAATATGACAGAAAATGTAACTTATTCATTATTAAAACCTCTTGTAGCATGCCTTTGTGGTTACTATGTTTATCTAAAACTGTGAACCATGGAGCCAGAAACTATGAGTGCATTGTGACTAAGAAACAGATATTTGATTAAGTGGCATGTTCTTACTTTCAGCTGAGGGTTACAAAAGTTACAGTGTTTTTTTCTTGACCTTCCTTTGTTTCACACTAATGTCATCACCATCACCCCGTCCACTGAAGATACACCGCGTCAATGAATCTCTTATTTTGAAACCTCTGACCGGAGATGGAACTGCTCTGTTCCGGTGCGCTTGATGCGCTGCTCATTGGTTTGTTGAATCTTTGGTTCTGCAGAGGACGGCGGGGAAGGAACCTTTGCTGTTTAGAAGAGTTTTTAATGAATTCCTTAAAGCCAAATAAGAGAAAGTAGTGTCTAAAACGAGAGGGAAGAAGAGGAACCAGACACGGCGTCAGTTTAAAGGCACGTCGGGAGGGATGTGAGGGAGTCGGGGCCGTGGATCCGCTGGGATTTGTAGTTCAGCACCGACCAAACTGAGGATTGTTTCTCCGCTCAGCTAGCTAGTTGTGTTTGAGGAGCAGCCGCGTCCAGCGTCACTTAAAAACACCGCGTTGGACAAAAAGGAGGTCCAATGTGTCCCCTGAACTTTGACGGTAAGTCTCGCTCCCTCTGAAGCGGGTAGTCCTCCGGGAAAAGTCTCCTCTCCCGCGTAGAGCGGCTCGTTGTCCCGGTGGAAGGAGCCGACACAGACCTGTGTGAGCCTTTCTCTCTGTTCTTAGCGCGGCGGAGCTTTAAAGCCTCAGCAGACGTGTTCACACAGCTGGACCGAGACTAACACGGTTATTGATCCGTGGGCTGATCGATAGTCGATATCAGTGTTCCTCTGTGACCCCGGGAGAGGCTCAGAGAGCCGTGAGCTCACACGGGACCTGAAGCTCCTCACACACATCTTTGTTCTGTGGGAGGTCAAAGGTCAGCCGAGGGGACACCTGTGGGTCTGTGCTGTGTGTTGGTAGAGAAGTGACGTCATTCCCCTCTCAGGGTTGGTGTGGCTGTGTGATGTTAACATGAAGGTCACAATTTGAACAAACACTTTTCTCACAATAGATTTTTTTTGTTGTTTCATTGTTCCTCTTTTCTTTCCAGCTCTTCACTGGGGGTAGACGGGTAACTGAAGCACCGTAAAACGTTTTGTCACTGATGCATGTAATCTGAGTATTCGGTGCAGTAAGGACAGGGTCTTCAGCAGACCTCCTGGCCCCGCTCCCCTCAGGTTGATGACGGGTGGACCTGCTGCAGTGTGTGTGTGTGTGTGTGTGTGTGCAGCCTGCCTCTCACACAGGAAGGTGTTGACCGACTGCTCCTCTGACTGAAGAATGAGACCAGAATGAAAAAGTCTCCGTGTTAACGTCTGCTGGTGGGGCTCAATGGGTGCTCCTGTCCTCCATTATGGGAGTAAAGAGGGCCCTTTGTGGGGGACGGACACAGGATTGGAAACAGATGTGTGGGGGTTCATGTCTTTGGTGGCACACGAGCGAGGTTTTCTGAAAGCTTTCACACAAAATCAAGTCAGTCAGCAAGAAGCCGACGCAGAGAGAAAATGTGTAAAAGTGACGTTTGAGTGAATTGTGAGAAACGAGAAATACATAATAATGTTTTCATTCTCAAGTCAAATCTTCACTGCACCTCACACATTCTCTACATTTAAATGAAGCCTCTGCAACAGAAATATTTCCTGTTTCCATATGAAACCTCAGATGCCTCCCACAGACTTGCAGGTCGTAGTTCAACTTTTCTCTGCTGTGACGACGTGAATGTTCCAGATTGGCAAATTAAAACAGTGACAAACTCTGTTGTGTCTGCAGGTTTCCGTGTGGGGGTGTGAGGATGGGACAGGGTGCTGCCGGAGCTGACTGCAGCCCTGGAGGCTGATGAACCCGCTCCATCGGCCAGTCAGGATGCACATAGCTTCCGTGGGTGTCAGCAAGTTCTGCTTCCTGTTTTCCCTCGCTTTCTGCGGCCTCCTGCTCCTGCTCATCCCGGCCCTCCAGCCCCCGACGCGCCAGGTGGACCTGCCTCAGCCCCGGCCCCAAGTCAGACCCGCGCACGCCAGCCCGCCGCAGCACGCTGGGCTCCTCGCAGCGCCCGCCCGTGGTGGAGAGACTGAAGACTCTCTCAGTGATAACCACAGTGCCAAGAGGGAGGCCAGCTCCAAAACTGGGGCTCTGCCCGGAGGAAAGGGTGGTGGATTTTCAGGGTTCAGGTCTCGAGACCTGTTGGAGCTAAAGGACATTTTTATTGCAGTGAAGACCACCAGGAAGTACCACAAGTCCAGGCTGGAGCTGCTGATTCAGACGTGGGTTTCCCAAGCTAAAGAGCAGGTGAGGAGGGCTGCAGTCATTTCCTGATTGGACGAACTTTACTCACCTGTGTAGGCTGAAGACGAGTCACAGTTACAGTCAGTCAGTTTCTGTCGCGCTTACAGGATCAGACCATGGAGCGTTTTATTTCAAGTCATCTCTCAAGAAAACTATAAAATCACTGAGTTTACTGGCTAAAATGTGCCGCTCTTCCTTGTTTTATATCATTGATAAGGGAAGTGCAGTGTGTATCTTTCACTTTTTAACTTTAATTTTTATCGATCAAATGATCCTTGCAAGAATATTCAACACATGAGTTGGCAGTATAGGCTGACAGGAGAGTTTATCTCCCTCTCCCTCTTGACATGGTCCGTATCTGCTGTAGATGTGGGATCCAGGTTGGAGTCATACAGTTGAAGTTTAATCAGTCAAAGCTGATTTGATTGTGTTCAGCTGGGATTTAATATTATTTCAACTCAATGTGCTTTTAGTAACTACATCAAAAAGATCAGTATTTTCTTCCAAGCACTGTATCAGAGATGCCGCTCAGCACAGTGTAACGGGTGGAGAATTCATGATCAGTCATATGCTGCCAGCTGTTCCAGGGTCAGTGTCGTGGCTTTTTCATCAAGACTTTATGGACGGCTCACTGCCTCACTATCTGCATCATGTGACATTACATCATATTATATTCATTTAGTGCGCACATTTATCCAGAGTGACTTTGTTTAACGCGACCTTACCTCCAACCCCAACCTTCTACAATGAATGACATCATCGTTTTGACAGCGTGCGTGTCACCTTCTTCGTCGAGCGCTCACATTTGTGGTGTTGTTCTCACAGCCTGTACGAGGGGGAAGCAGCAGGACTTCACCGCCACGTGAAATCCTGTTTATTTTTGTATCTCAGCCAGCGGGTGACGTTGGTGCCAGTGGATTTGGCTCTTGTTTGCGTACAGCGTGTGTGTGTTGTCGGGGTGTTTCAGGGTGTTTCCTCATCACCACCAGAGATTTGCTCACTGATGCAGTTAGTTTGTCCCTGTTGACGTTAAGACCAACCACAAGACATTTAAAAGAGCATCAATCTTGACTTCGCCCCTGATGTTTGGGGTCAGAATCCCCTCCTGTGAGACCGAGTTGTGTGTCAAGGTCACCGTTGGTGTTGGGTGTGTCGTAGGTGTGTGTGTGTATGTGTGTGTGTTCCATTCTGACAGTCTGGTCTGAGCCTTGGGACGTGAAGGTCCACAGCCTGAAATTTGGAAACACTTTTCTGTCCTCGCCCTGTCAAAGATCTTCAGAGAATATCAACCAGCATGCACACGCCGTCTCCCACCACACCACCACTCTGAATCTCTCCCAGTACGACAGAACACTTCGATGACGGTTCATTTGTAAGTTTGGAAAGTGGTCAAACTTAGACCATGCTCAGAGGCATAGATAGTCTACACCTCCATAGATCACCGACAAACTGCTGGTGTGGAGTCGATGCTGTCGTTCAAGTCACAATCCAGTGAAGAGACTGTCGCTTATTTTAGTCAGGTTAGGATTGTGTCGGGTGGTGGGGACGGTGGGTGAAACTATACTGTGAAATGTGTGACACCAGTAGAGAAATCTTTGTGAGCTTTTATAACAGCAGTGTTTCCCAGTGAGACCTGTCCAATTTATTAGAGTAAGTTTAATCAATTAAGCAACCAAGATGGTGGAAGTAGCCAGTAGAGCTTGACAGTAACACTGTTTCACTCACATTTACTTTAAAAACAGATGTGTGCAAACTGACATGTATTCAGGAGTAAGTGTGTGAATAACGTAATGTTAGCGTGTATAACCACCATTTTTCAGTTCTGTTAGCAGTCGATCTGCCATGAGCATGAGACACGTGGCTCGTGACCACAGTGTGTAAAAATGCAGTACAGTGAGGTTACAGGCATGTCATAATGAGACTGATGGATCACAGACCTGAGGAGGTGCATTCAGCCCGACTCAGACCTGCTCAGATCAGTCATCTTCACGGAGAAAACAAAGAGTTGAAAATTGACTAAAGAAAATCGTATCAAAAATTTTCTGGCAATTGGCTTATCGTAAGACATCGTGACACTTACCAGATGTGAACACACAGTCAAATGTGATTGAGGAGAGGCTTTGGTTTGCAGTCAGCACCTCATGTAACCTCATTTAAAACATTCAGTCCAGAGCTAAGAGGGGGCAGCAGCTAAAAGCTGTTTGCTCTCACTGGGTCGGTCCAGGTCTGCTGTGAACGGGGTCCACTGTGAGTCTGCTCTGCGTTAACTGTCAGCTTTATTATCAGATACTCAGAGGCATTACAGGCCTGTTGCTGTTTTATTTTACTGCTGTTAGGTCAGGTAAATGTGCCCCCCATGTTTACAGCTGCCTGTAAAATGAAAAGCTTCTCACACCAGTTAGTATTTAATGTACATGTGTCAGTGGCTGGTCATCTGCAACGTGTAAAGAAGGTGTCTTCACATAAAACAGATGATTGTTATTTAATAGACACCCTCGTGGAGTTAAAGGAGCCCTTTGACCGTGTGATTTGATGATGAGCGGAGGCTGAAGCCTGCCTGCAGGGCTGTGAAGAGGCTGTACATGAATGACTGTCCGTGTAGAGGTCTGTGGAGGCTCCGACGTGCAGTAAACTGAAAACTATCAGGAGTGAGTGATCAGACACTTCAGCTGAGGGCTCACTGTGAACTTTGTTTCTTATGTATGGAACAGACTGTGAGAAGGTGTGTGTCACTTGCATGTGTCAAAGTCTCAACTTATTCGGTGCCAGTTTCCACAGCACACCTGATAGTAAAGATACAGTCTAATTAATGAAGCTTTGATGCCCGGTGTGAAGTGTGCTCTTCCTCCACCTCTCTTTTATTTCAGCTGTGTCTTTTGTCATTGTTGCTCTCCCTCTTGCAGCTGCACACGTCCTCGTCAACAAGAGAAAACAATGGAGCACTTCACTGTGTCCCAGTAGGAGAG
>JAOXYL010000030.1:10682731-10694979 GCA_028564955.1 Terapon puta
AATCTCCAAAATTAAAAACATTAAAACTTAATGTCACTAAGCTGGGTTAGTCTTAATAATGAAACAATCTCTATGAGCTAATTATGTTGTGTTATTATAGAAAATATGACAGAATATGACTAATTAGAATATGTTAATGGATAAGCTGGTATAACTCTACATTTCAAAGTGGAGTCACACCACAGTTTTTCTGTGCAGTGAAAGTTTGAAGATGTCCTGTCACTGTCATGTCAGCATGTGTGGAAACGAGGCTGCTACACTGCCCTCATCCCTGCTGCAGTGCGCCCCCTGCAGGCCGGACCTCACACTGACCTGTCCTGCTGTAGCTGCAGTGATAGCCATTATACACACATAACAATCATGGCGGAGAATGAAACCCTGGAGTGTATAACGGAGCACGAGCGTATTTTACAGGAAATAGAGAGCACCGATACGGCTTGTGTCGGTCCGACCCTACGGTAAGAACACAGAGCTCCTTAGAAAGCCCTCACCAATGATAATGTCTGTGTGTTTGGTCGCATCTTTAGCGTTATCAGACCTTTTGTTCAGGAGCTAGCTTAGCTACCCTAGCCACCGGCAAGCTAATATTAGCAGTTTTGGCCAGCAGGCAGTGTGGTGTTGAAATGAAGCAGGAGTGTAGCGGGCTCGTTAGCTAACAGGCCAACAATGAGCAGTGTCTGAGTCAGGAACACGCTGCTGGAGTTAAAGTGCGTTTGTGTGGGACGTTACATGTTGTGTGTGTTGCTGGACGGCCGGAGAGCTGTCACAGTGTAAACATCATGTGTGGGTGTGGCTCCACAGCTTATTATTATTATGCAGCTCAAGCTAAACAGCGCTGCTAAGAGATGCTGTTGTTTGCGTCGCTGCTGACATTCCGTTATACCGTGGTTTGATGCGTCATCCTGACCCCCGCTGTGGCCACAGAGCCTGACAGCGGTGAAAAGGGACGTTGAAGTGCTCAAGCTAACGTAGCACCCTGCATTGGTTGATCCAAGGCCATAATGAATGACATTAGTCTGACATGCTAACATATACTGATGTCATGTTTGAAGTAGCCGAACTGTCCACCTCTCACACTCACCTGTCCCTGTGAGCTGTCAGAGGGTAAAGCAGTGAATGTGCACACAGGTCATGATCGAGTGCCAGTTTAGGGAGCCACACAGGATAAAGATACACTTAAAACCTTGTCATTGCAAGCCGGTCATTGATGGTGGAGAAGAGGAGAGCAGAGGACTAAATTTGTAAGTGCTTGAACATAACCGGTCTTACTTCCTGGTAACAAGTGTTACACTTGGCCTCCTGTGACAGTGAGATGTGCCTGGCTGCAGCCTGCAGGGCAGGTGGGCTTCAGTGTCCAAAGTTTAGTCCCTCATAATGGTAATTCAACTTTCAATATTTAATGTCAAAGCTATACATTCATGAGGTGTATGGAAGTTCAGCTTGTCAGATCATGGTCTAAGGAGTCATTACATGTGAAACACAAAACAGAGTTCATTGCTGAGTAAGTGAAGTGTAATTTATGAACAGACTGGTGTTGTTTAAGCCAAGCCCAAACCAATGAAATATATGTTTATCCCAACCTAACTTCAATAGTTAACCAGTCATAACACAGTGGGTGGATTAAATGTTCAACTTGAATTGAAGACTGCAGCTAGGTGTGACAGGAGTCGTAAGATGCTACTAGTTGCCGTGCAACCAGTGGCTTTCAGTTGTCATTCCTAACGTGACAGATTGTTGTTTGGGGGGCTGCCTTTCATGTCATATTCAAGGCAAGGTTACCCTGGGCAACATTAGGTAACTCTCTCAGTTTGTTTCAATTTCAGTGTTTCTTTCATCGTGTGATTTTATTCTATTAACCCTATCATCCTTCAGGATGTAAGTTAGCAGTTGAAAAATGACATTTATGACACCAGCTCCTTTTTGGACATTTTTTGAGGACAGAAGCACACCTTTATTTTTGTTGGCAGTGCCTGAAGTGAAAATACTGGATTCATTGCTAATTCTATGTTTCTTTAAAATAAATCATTGTTGTGAGGTTATTATTGGAAATACTAATGTTGTTAGTAAGTTGAGGTTCTAAAATTATGCATCTTTTATGATTGATGAGTTTCATTCTCTAGCTAATGCTAAGATAACATTGTTATTGTATGGTAGAAGTACCATGCTATATGTGCATTAGTTATTTGCAACAACTCAAGGGAACGGGCAGGCCTCCATGTTCCTGTTGTCAGAATGAAGACATCATGTGTTTGCATATATTTGTAATTTAATTACATGTGCAGATTAATTTGTTCCCTGTGGACTTAACAGCTGCTGCATGGAGCAATCTTGAAGGACACTTCTTCAGAAACACATCGTGTCGTATGATGTCTATTTCTCTTCTGTGCTCATTGCAAGTGATGGGGTTTGCTTTGTCACAGGCTGTTTACTGAGAGTAGCCTGACACTCACGTACGTGCTTCCGGATGTGGACCAATATATGGGTAGATGAAAAGGGGAAATCATAAAAGATGAAGTTATAAAAGAGTTGCCTGACACATCAAAGCCTCGGTCGTTGACTAGTTAGTATTGAGCAGTAACGCATAACCACATAACCACCAATGTCAACTATTTAGAAAAATAAAAAAACAAAAGATGAATATGTATGTATTTTATAAACTAGTGTCAGAATGATTACTATATATAGTATGTAGTATACTTTTATATCAACTTAGTATATCAACTTACTAACATTATATTATGATTCTTCTAACATTATACTTTTATATTAAGCATTATACATTTTTATATACTAATACACTCATTATACTAATTAGTCATTCAGGTTAAGGATTGTGCATCTACCCTGCTCCTCAGAGCAGCATGTTATGTTGTATTTAACTGTACGGTATTCAAACTCTGTAAAAAGGTTTTTAAAGCATCTTGAGACGCCTGAAACCCAACAGCTGCTGTGATATTACTCCCAGACATATTCACAATATGCTATGATCACAGTACTTTACCCCGATAATAACATTACAATACAGGCGATTTCTTATCCTAATATGATACATCACAATATTCATGCCACACCTCTTTTCCCATCCTCATGCTCCATCAAGCCCCCTCTCTGTCTGTCAGGTAAAATCACTTAATAATATAGATCAGTAAATAGAGTTATTTTCCAGTGACAGTGACTGTGTTTCTAACACACCCACAACCTAATTGCATGTTTCTACTTGTTGCAGTAACAACTGAACAGTGCTCTATGTTATTGGAGTTCACTTACTTTAGGGTGTGTTGTGTTCACTTCACCAAAAGAGAAATAAAAAGTCATCGTTCATGCAAAGTTGTCACAGCATCTTTTTACATTCTTCACAGCAGAGTTGGTCTAGACTGTAGAAAGCTGGCTACCAGGTTACCAGTCTAAAATCAGACCTCTCCCAGTTCTAGGTCAGAGTGGAGGACCTGGAAGAGTAACAAGTGATCATGCTTATCACAGACTCTGGCTTTGGGAGTTGAGTAACAAACACGTAGCACGGATGGTCAATCACAGGATGTTTTGTTCTCTTTTGTAATTTCTTGTTTGATGTGGCAAAGGTGCAGAAACCCAGGAAGTCTTTCTATCTGTCTATTAAAATATCATTATTAAAGGAAAGAAGAAAAACAAAAAGGTGAATACCGTGTTCATCATCTGTGTTGTTAAAAACTAGAAATAAAAACTGTGTTGGGGTCAAAGTACAGTTATAAAATCCTAGCTCACCACGTAGCCTCCCGCCTGATTGGCTACTACCTCGCTGTTAACTGAATAGTCAATTCACCCGAGTGCCAGAGCACAATATTTTTATCATTGCCAAAGCACAGAACCTCAAATTGAACTACAGTAATATCAGAGAAGTTGGATGAAAACTGGTATGGGTTCCTTTATCTGTTGGTTCCTATCTGTGAGAGCTACGAGTATCACCCCTTCGACAACAGTGCAGACTTTGTACTAGTGGCTGCAGTTTCTTTCGTTTTCAAACTTTGGAACTAAATAACATATTGGAAAGTTTGTAACCCAGAGGCCACTTTAGACTGGCTGAAGTTAGCTTCCTGCCCTGGCAGGAAGCAGGAAGATACTGACCTTTTTGTTTCAGCAGCCACCTGCTTTCAGTTATTAATAACAGGAAAGAGGAAGCTCATATGGAAGCATGGAGGCTGATGATTACTGGGCTGCATGGATGTGCACATGTCCAATCTGCCTGTACTGTGCTGGTCCTCATGTTAGGCCTAGTTCTGAGTTAGTAATTAATCAGAAACATCAAACATTAGCCAGTACCAGGCTACCTTTTGAAGGATTTATGCTTTTCTCTGTGTCATATGCACAAAAATAGAATATCCTGGGTGTTGTTATGGTGGTGGTGCAAATTGAAGTGGTTGTTTTAATATTTTTGAATACCACAGAGTAAGTGAAATCTGAAACGTTAATCAGTAATAGGTGTTGTTAATCTATGAAAGTTTCTTCCCTGAGCTTTAAAACAATGTCACAGTGTATAGAAATATGGCCCCTTAAAAGTGCCATTGTTATTTCTTATTCAGGGTAACCTCCCACTTTTCCTCTGGCAGTTGAGCTGACTTAAACATGATGTGAAAGTAAGGATGGACATTTGATTAGGTGAAACAGCCTACGATTTGTTTAACAAAATGTCTGTGCCAGCTGATGGACACTGCAGCTTCACAGAGGAAATGGATGGTTGGCTGTATGAGGATTGTTTTTCAGAGCAATGGGGTTTCAGGAATTTAGTAAATGGACTCAGGAGTAGAATAAGAAACCAGGGATTTCAAATATGGAGAAAATTTGATAAAGAAGTGTGATAATATAAAATGAAATGAAGATAAAATAACCCACAAACCATATACTATTGGCTATTTCATTACATAGATACCATATTACTTGTAACACAAACTGCATATATTTATTAAACTACTAGAGTAATTCGCATCTCTCCTTTTTACATTTAATTATAGTTTTAAGACACTATTAGTTTTCAAAGTTAAGTGTGTATTGTATGTTGAACTCGAGTACACTCACCTGTTAATAGACTGATGCCTCACCATTGAGACATTCATACACATAACTTGCTGCAAGATACTTAAGCATGTTAGCAATGTGTAACCACTGTATTGATTTTAAAATGTCCAATGTTTTAATAGGATATTAGAATAACAAAATCCATCTCCATCTCATTCTGTTTCTTACATCTAAGAGTCAAGGTAACTGTTTCTACTTGCCCAGCATTACGTGCTGAGCGTCATGGATTTATACACCTGCTTGCTTAAATACTGTTAACTGTCTGGGTTTAACGTTAGAGGAGAAGTGAAAGCATTTTACTAAACAACAGATGTTTTGTAATGTTTTTGGCCTAAAAGAATGTCAAGTGATAGATAGTTTTTATTGATGAAATTAACAACTGTGAACACAAACACAACTGTGTGTGAATGTGCAATATTCAGTAACTGGTGGTGATGTTGGCGCCACCTACTGTTTACCTTGATGACCCGGCTCCTTGTGATCACCGATCAATAGTGGATGGAAACAAGTATTCATTTACATTCTGGACCTGTGGTACATATACACGCTACAGTTGGATGAATACCTTTGTAGTGCCTGTTTTCTTAGTATTCTTATTGTAAAATATGTAGAAATAAAATAGCAAAAAACAAATACTAGACGCTTTGCTCACCCTGAGGTTATCGTGCGTTTAGGTAGAAGCAACTTTAACCAAACTGTGTGTGGATAATTGTGTAACACATATGTAAATTAGTAGCCCAGGAGATCCAAGCACCTGCGTTTTGAAAGATTTCCATAAACGTTTATCATTAATGATCTAGAGTTCCAGAGAACGCTGAGGGGCTTAACTGCTCCAGCACAGATAAATCGTTCACATACAAACACAAACTCCTACTCAAAAACGTATTTTTTTGTCATCTCAGTTTTCATCGTTTCATTATCTCAGTTATCTAGGCATTGCTTTGTGTGCGTGTTGTGTGTTTTCCAACTTCAGAATGAATGAATGTTGTTTGTTGAAAGATGGGGATGATTTGAATTAAAAACCGCTTTCCTCCTTTCCCCATGGGCTGCCATGGCTCACAGCAGAATAAGAAAATAATAATTGAGTTCAATATACAATAAAAATTGTGTCAGAATATTATGAATAGAAGCAGGAAATTATGCACTAAAGTATTTCACAGTTTCATGTTTATATGATGTATTTTGTATTATTGATATGATTATTTATCTAGTTTCATTTTGACGGCTTTGGGTCCCTATAGAACAACAGAAATCATGAAGCCCTGTGCCCAACACCCCCAGCTCCTTTCCAGAAGTGTCTTCCTCAATACCGTTAAAACACCTGTGACCACAGTTCTGAAATTATCATAAAGGTGCCTAACAGGTGGGCGTAACAATTTGTATCCCCTATAACAGTTTGACAGTTTATTGGACCTGAAGGAGGGAGTATGGCACCATTGTGGGTAATTCCCTGTTTAGCTTGTACTGTGAACAGTGAAGCTTCCATTTCATGAAAAAGAATGTTACATGGTATCAATATTTTATTTATTTAGTATATTATACTGTATCATACTGTGAATGGCCTTTTATTTTATTTATGGGTTAGACCCTTTATTGTTTTTTGTGGCCAGGAGACAGGAAAGACATGCAGGATTTGAACTGCTTCACCGAGTCTCAGGCCTCATACATGTGCTTAACCACTGTGCCACCAGCGCCACGAGAATGGCCTTTTCATTGAAGCAGGAAACATCTTGTGTCCAGCAAACAACTTTTGAAATATACACACTATGTATTTGCACATTTCTAGATCCTGGATTTTTCAATGGGGAAAAAGGAGTAGGTGTATTTACTTGAGTTTGTTTTGTGTTAAAATCCTGTTGGACACAAATTATTATTCAGAGCATTTTTATATTAATATTTCTGTTTTGTAACATGTCTGGAGGCAATTAAGTGTTGCGTTAAGTAGAATCACTAAACATAAATTGATATTAAAAAAGGCTGATTGACATGGATGCCAAAATCGCCAAAAATTAAACCAGTTAAATGTATATAAAATAGAGCGGGCAGAACTTGAATGTCTTTAATTTTATGGTGGTTAACTAGAGTCGGCCGATAATGTCCTGGAATGTGTTTTCAGTCCAATTGTAATCATCTTCCTCCGTGATTGGATCACACTGGCGTGCTCGGCCTTGAGTGTGTTTTGAATAAACCGTGTGCAGATTTCAGCCTTCGTTAGGACTTTACTACCACTGGCTGCCAACTGGCAACCACCTCTTGCATGTCTAAAAGACACAACACACAGAGTGAGCTAGAAAAACACATGAAAGTTAGGAGGAAAAATGAATATTATTATTACTATTTATGGGCCATGATCCCTATTTGAAAAGGAATATATTAGTGATGCATGATGTCCATTATTTTACTTTCCCCCATCATTAGGCTTTTGCTCTGTCACTTTAGCAAAATCAGAAGTAGATGAACAAAGGAATGTTTAACTCGATTAGTGAAATCATTGTAAATGAACATGCTCACTTACTTTGCCAAAACATGGCCAGAGGTAAAGAGTGGGAAATTGCACCTCTCCAATCAAAATTAAATCACATTTATTTTCATACACAGTACAACATGTAGGTCATTTATTCATTTTTTCCAAATGTTAGCCTGAAATTTTGTCACCACAAAGAGTTTCAGTAAAGGTTTACATTAGAGGATGGGGATAGGACATAGAGGATCTTTACATGTACAGTGACAGCATTGTTAGAATTGGACTCAGATACTTGTGTGTACAGTCTTTGCCAATGAAGCTGATTCTGAGTCTGTCATGTTGATGATGTACTTCACTCCACTGACAGTAGATGGAGCTCTTACTCCATCTGAAATAAATGGCTGGCTCCAGTTTGCCAGGGTGGGATCCTCATTCATTATGTCCAAACCCTTCCTTGATCAAAAGCATATTAAAAGGAAAGGTCATTCTAGGAAATGTTTTTATCTTTGTCTGTATAACAGCTTTAGAATCTTCTTAATTACTAATATTAACAATATCTACTGGTTGAATATTTTAAGCATGTGGAAAGCATGTGAACAGAGCTACTTGCAATGATGAACCCCCAGTTTTATGAAGCAAGGTTCAGCTCATTTTTTTAATCACTGGGGCCCACAACTTTACCTTTTTGCTTCAGCCCACAAGTTCTACTCCTGAAAAGTAGATAGTTTGTGCCGTCAGTCTGGAGGACCCTGAGTGGATTTCCATTTTGTCCGTCGAATCACTTTTCACTACTTTCTTTTTAGCTGAACCATCGTAAACATGCCAGCGTGTGGCAGCACGGAAACCTGACAACCGTCTTTACAGACCACTTTACAGACTCCTCTCTTGCAGAAATTGTATTCTGAAATTTATTCTGAAATTCAATTTTACCGGAATAGTCCATCTTCATTTTTATTTCTGAATAAACAATGGGTTATGTTTAAACTGAACAGAAGAAATCTACATTTGCAAAATAGTAGCAGTTTGTTTAAGCAGCAGTGTCCTCAAAAACCATATGATACATTTTATTTCCATGTGTCGGGAACACTGCACATCATATTCTAAATTAAAATATGAAGAAAAATGTATAAATTCATTAATTAATTTACAGAAAGTGAAGAAAAATGAATATTGGACTATTTCAAAAAAGACAAAAATAACAGTGTCTGCATATTTCTTTAAAAACCCAACTATTTACTCTATAAACTGACATTTTATAGGATTTTTTTCCTGTGAATCCCTAAACTAATATTTAGTTGTATATCCATTGTTTCTGAGAACTGTTCACATCTATGCTGCATGGAGTCGATTAATCTCTGTCACCTGTGAACAGGTACTCCAGCCCAGGATTTTACAACGGTCTACAGTTCCTCTGCATTTCACGGTTTTGCCTTAGAAACAGCATTTTTTGATGTCACCCCATAACTTTTCTATCAGATTAAGGTACGGGGATGAGGCTGGCCCTTTATTTTGTTGGTTTGGATCTAATATGCCGACTTACTGGTCTGTTTGGGGTCGTCGTCTTGTTGAAACACCTATTTCAAGGGCATTTCTTCTTCAGCATAAAGCAACATGACCTCTTCAAGTATTTTCATATATGCAAACTGATCCATGATCTCTGGCTTGCCATGAATAAGCTCGACACCATAGTAAGAGAAGAATCCTCATATCCTGACGTTGACACCAAGCTTCACTGTCTTCAGAGTGTGCTGTGGCTCGAAGTCAGTGTTTAGGAGTCGTCTGACAAACTGTCTGCGGCCCTTAGATCCGAGAAGAACAATCTTATTTCATCTGTCCACAAAATGTTTCTCCATTTCTCTTTTGGCCAGTTGATGTGTTGTTTGGCAAACTGGATCCTCTTGAACATGTCTTTTTTTTTAACAGTGGGACTTTACGGGGGCTTCTTACTGAGAGGTTGGCTACACACAGGCGTCTTCTAATTGTCACAGTACTCACTGGTAACTTTAGATCTCCTGGAGTTGATCATTGGCTGAGTCTTTAGCATTCTGGCTATTCTTTGATCCATTCAAATGGTTGTTTTCTGTTTTCTTCCCGGTCTCTGATTTGCTTTCCATTTTCCACACAGACACAGACTCGCAATTATTTCAGTCTGTATTACTATTATTTCAGTCTTTCTGTGTGTGTGAAGAGACGAGCTATATCATTGATAACATGCAGGCACATTACACATGATGCTCCCCTTATTTTCAGGTTGCTGTGGTGAGGAATATGAAAAGTGCTTGTTTGGGCAGTTTTCATTTTTATTGCTTTTCACCTCCTTTATCTCTCGTAGGTCTATCTACGATGACCAGCCCAATGCCCACAAGCGTTTCATGGAAAAGCTGGATGCCAGGATAAGGAACCATGACCGTGAGATTGAGAAGATGTGCAACTTCCACCACCAAGGCTTTGTGGATGCCATCACAGAGCTCCTAAAAGTCCGTGCTGATGCAGAGAAACTGATGGTACGCGGCATTATTGTAAAAATGACTAAGTATAAAAGGCTTGAAGTCAGCTACTAACTATATTATTAACCAACCAAGTGAAGTTTGGGCTTCTGCCAGTGGCTCTGGTAGAGAGACTACTAGAATTTATTCAGAAATAATCTGGTATATCACCGCAGGAGCTAGCTGTCAGTGAAAAAATCAGTCCACCTTACTGCAGGAATAAAATGCTAAATTGCACACTTCTGACTGAATATGAGACTGTTCCTGCGTTGCCATCACGTTTATGGTCATTTGTTCGTAGAGAGCAATGGTCACAGTTAGCAGAGGTGATGTCTGAGGTATGTGTAGTAGTGTATTTTCAGGGCTACATAAAACATGAATACTCCTGTTTCTTGAAGTTTTTCTTTTATCTCAAATTCAGGAGATGGTTTCTTTTTGGTTGTTAAGTGAACCATTTTCAAGAAATTTCATTAAATCCAGCTGCACCTGAATTAGCACCTCCAGACAGGGCTAACCAGGACCTTTCTTTGTAAGGGGACGAGGTAGCTAATAGAACAGACACTGTTCCATAATAGAGAGGTCGTAGGTTCCACTCCCTGATAACTGACCAGTGCACTGTTATGTTGTTTTAGGTAACAATCTTGGTTAAGTGCCTAGAAATGTCACTTGTCTCTTTGCTCTCAAGCACTTTTTCTGTGGTGCTGCCCCTTGGCTCAATGAAAAAAGAGGCAGTGATTATGAAGTCGGTCCCCCTCGTTTAGAAGCCTCGCTGTTGAAAAGATTGTCATCAAAAAGCCGACTGGTCAATTGGGTCATGGCTCTCAGCCGTGTGACAAGAGCAGAGAGTTCAAAAATCCCCATCCAGAATCGAGAAGTTTGTCACTGAATCTGTGAGAAAGAGCCTGTCACAAGCCATTAAACCCCATGAAAGGCCCAGTGCACCGACGATGGGTTCAGGTCCCCACTGCCTGGTTAATCTGAATTTGCCTGCCTTTATCCTTGCTCCTTCATAGACAATGAGCTGATTACAAGGCTGAGCAGCTGCAGAGAGGGAGGTAGAGAGGGAAACGAGAGGGCATGAAGAGGGGGAGCAGACAGAGAAAGGAGGGCCGGATAGACATGTGACAGCGAACCAAGACTAAGACTAATTCGTACATTCTAAGAGATACTCAACACAAATTTGACAAAATGTGAAGAAAGTCAAGTCCACCCTCAGACAATGCCATGCAATTAAATGGAAATGTCACAGTAAGCTTAACATGTGATATGTGAACCTTTTCACTGCCTTAGTCACACTAAGAGAGTACCTTTCATTTAGAAATGTCACTTTACAAGACAAAATTCAAAAGTGGGACTTGAACTTGCAGCAGTTAGCACAGAACATAGGGCACGTTTTATTACAGTTTTTCTCTTTTGGCTGTCAGCCCATTTGTTCTCACTGGGGATGAAAATCTTCAAAAAGTTGGTTGGTAGAGGAAAGAAGGGATAAAAAGAGGATGTACTGTTGAACTGGTGTGTGTTTATTTTGAAAGGGTCAGGTGACAGACACTAATCGAAGATTACAAGAGGCTGGGAGGGAGGTAAGTTAATGTTTGCACCTACAGAAGAAACTGATTTTTATTGTACTTCTGAGGACATATGCATGCTTGTTAATGGCAAATACAGTTTTTCATTAGACATGACCGTTCTTTCACCCAGCAGTTAACAGTGGTGGCCTCTCTCATTACCTCCTTCCATTGTATGATCCTTCCCTCAGGTGACAGCTCAGACGGAGGAGGTGATTCGTTGTCGGATCCAGCAGAGGAACATGGCCACCACTGTGGAGAAGCTCCAGCTGTGTATACCAGGTACCACTGGTGCTTGTGTGTTAATGTGACGCTCACTGTCATTTCAATTTTCATTATATAGTTTTAGTTTTAGTTGGCTGAGTTAGTAAAATTTTGGGTTTGATGATATGTTTTTTTCAGGTAAAAATATTGAGACATGAAATATTTGTTGGTTAACACGCTTACGCATGCTCTCATAGTGATAGTGGTCGTACAGTGGTCACAAAGTTGAGGTCTCAAACTTGTTTTCAATTTTAGTCCTGTCTGTTTTATTCTCTATACCAGTGTATCTGTAAAAGAAGAGTCACATGCCAACAAGTCCTGTTACTGATCATGTTCCTCTCTTCTGCTCCTTTGCAGTGCTAGAAATGTACAGCAAACTAAAGGAGCAGCTGGACTCCAAAAGGTATCCATCTTACAAAG
>JAOXYL010000030.1:10700903-10717986 GCA_028564955.1 Terapon puta
TATTTATCCTGAAGGAACCTTCTTTCACTGATACACACACACACACACACACACACACACACACACACACACACACAGAGTGGAGATCAGTGCGCCCACAAAAACACTAATGATGTCACTCTCAGGAGAAGAGGTCAAAACACACATACGTATGCAGCCAAAGAGGAGGTCATTGGGGCCTTAATGAGAGACAGATTGCAACAATAACACCAGATTAAGAAGGCATATTCCTGACCGCTGGGCTCCAGTCAGTTGTAAATGACCCAGAAGATTATGCTAACAGGCCAGAGAATGGGTCACATAGCAGGGGGTGAGAAGACTAACAAAGGCCCCGGTCCCACCCCCTGGCCTGCAGCCCCTCTGCTGGGCCACAACACACACAGCCCCACGCTGCCAGGGTCCTGCCCTTAAAATCACTCCATGATCTGCCCACACAAGGAAGGTCTTTTTCACAAACCTGTCCACTGTAGAGTATCAGTATTATTAATGGCTATAAAAGGATTCACAATTGTAATTCAGGATTGACATGTGGTAGAAATCCATGAATATATGTATTTAACATTTTGGCTGTTTTAATTAAAACACTGTGGGTGTTTTTACATGCAGACTGTTGAAACAGCTTTTACAAACACCATGTGTGAACTTCACCTCATTTGTTAGTTGGATTTTTTAGACTCTGACATGAATGGTTTCATATATTCATTTTATTTAACAGTAAATTATCTGTTGCCAGTCAGATTGATAAGTAGATATGCAGATTTGAGGGTTTCACTTGTATCATCAGGCAGAGTTCCAGCTGCCTGCAGATCCACCTCAACATGTGTAAACATTACTGCGACCGCTGTTATCTGCTACTGTTTAGTCCAATCTCCAGCTGATCATCAGTTTGTCAGATTATCTGTGTATTTGTGTGTCTGTGTAAACAAAGAGGCAGGTAGCTGCTGCCTTACGTCAAATCTCAGGCTGTGTTCATTCACTCTGTGATTTACACACCCCTCTGTTTGGGGAGACTCTTTTGTGTCGGTGTCAAGGGACTCAACTGTACTGCTTTCAGGATCATAAATCACTCTGCCCTCCAGAAACAGTTAGGTCAGGGTGCCTCTGCAAAATCGTGAATATAACTGTACCTCAATACTAAAGGTACAACTACAAGAACGATTAAAACTGAAGTGCTACTTTATTTTTTGCCACAGTTGTTACCTCCTCGTGCAACTTTTTGTTGATGTTTCGATGTTTGTGATGTTTGTTGTACCCAGTCATACTGTGACGACCCAGACCTGGTCCTGGAGCTAAAGAACCTCATAGTCATCTTCGCTGACACACTACAGGTTTGTTCGGAGCTGTACTTCATTTGGGCAGATTGTGAGTGTGAGGTGCAGAACAATTGAGGCTAGCACACCTGATTTTCTCTCTGTGTGATGTCTGTGCATGTGTTTGTAGGGTTATGGTTTCCCAGTGAACCGGCTGTTTGACCTGCTGTTTGAGGTCAGAGACCAGTACAATGAAACTCTGCTGAAGAAGTGGGCACTGGTTTTCAGGTGGGCTCTGCTCATATGTGACTGTGTCAAACTTCATTTTAATCCATCATTATGTTTTTTGTGAGGCATGAAACCAAACAGTTATGTAAATGAGTTCAATTGATAAAGTGTGTTTTTTGGCACAACTAAACTTCTTGCAAGTTGCCTGGACTACTTTTCGAACATTTGAACACTCATGGAAACATGAGGGAGATTGTCAAAGCTCCAATACTCTAAATGATATGAATGAATGATGCGTCAATGAATGACTCAACACTAACTAAACTAACCACTATTTTGTTGTTTTTCACAGGGAGATCTTTGAGTTGGACAACTACAGTCCAATCCCAGTGGAGACAGAGGAGGAGTATAAACTGGTAGTCAGTCGCTTTCCCTTCCATGATGCTGAAATAGAAAAGGTACTTTAGACTTACTAACCAATACATCCAAAGGAAAACTTCTAGTTGGCATTATTTAAATGCATATGCATGCAGACACATAGAGAGAGAGATAGAAAGTTGGTCCTCAGCAGATATTCAAAAAACAGTTAAAACTGCAAAGTGCTGATCATCACAAAATATTTACATTTTTTCCATCCCCAGTAATAATTGACCAACACCCTGTCGTAGCACACCCCCATAACCTTCCTTACCTTCACATTTATGTAGAATCAGAGACATGAGACACATTAAAAAGGTATGTCATGTGTAATGTGTAATTTCTGCATCTTTACCACATATCAAAGTGTTTCAAATGAACGTAACTGAGTTGCAGATGAAGTGAATTATGTGAATATAAACATAAACATTGTCTCTCTGGGTACAATGGAATAGGACTTGAAATGGAATGATTAACCTGGGTGTATATGAGATAATGAATCAATCATGTAACACTACTGTTTTCTGTGTTTTGTATACGCATGTGTGCAAGCAGCAGGACTTTCCGAAGAAGCTGCCAATGTCTCAGTCTGTCCCTCAGATCTATACACAAGTTAAAGAGTTCATTTATGCAAGCCTCAAGTTCTCAGAGTCACTACACCGCAGGTTGGTCTCACTCACTTTTCAGTATGCTGAGGTAGACAATAGACCACTGATCCAGAGTTTTTGCCTCTAGGTTGTAAAACTGAAGAAAATGCAGACTTGTTTAATTTAAACTTTGTGTATTCAGTTCAACAGAGATTGACGACATGTTGCGAAAATCAACTAACCTGCTGCTGACAAGAACACTCAGCAGCTGTCTGCAGAACCTCATCAAGAAGCCCCACATAGGACTGACTGAGGTAAGAACAACACTGTTACTGATCAGACACGCACAATCGTCTGGACCAAGAGTTTCATAAAAATGGTTTTCCTCTAGCTGGTGCAGATCATCATTAACACCACCCACCTGGAGCAGGCCTGCAGGTATCTGGAGGAATTTATCACAAACATCACCAATGTCTCCCCCGAAACAGTGCACACCACAAGGCTCTATGGCTTGTCCACATTCAAGGTAAATTTGAACTTTGAACTGTTTTATTGTTGCCTCTGTTGTCTCCCAAGGCAGCTGTGTTAAGTAGAAAGAAATGAAGATTCAGTGGTTTCTGAGTCAGGGTAGAAATTATGCATTTAGTCATGTTATGTCTTGTCAAAGGGGTTCATAAAAGATATTTTCCAGGATGCGCGTCATGCTGCAGAAGGAGAGATTTATACCAAACTCAACCAGAAGATTGACGAGTTCATCCAGCTGGCAGACTATGAATGGGGCATGGCTGAGTCGGACGGTCGGGCTTCTGGATACCTCATGGACCTGATCAACTTTCTGCGTTCCACTTTCCAGGTCTTCACACACCTCCCGGTGAGTCTGATCTACCTGCTAACCTCTGACCCATTGAACCCGCTGGCTTTCTCTCAGAGCTGTGGGACATTGTCTTGTTGTTTCTTTGACTCATTTTAGCTGCTTTCAAATTATGTGCAGCAGTGTTGGATGTGTTTTTGTTGATAATAGGGATGTGATAACTCCTTTTCTTTTCTTTCAATTTTTCCGAAACTCTATTTTGTTATATGTCGATCACATCCCTATTAAAATGCGTGCACTGTCTGAAAGTGAATTATTACACAGTCTGGATTTAAAGTTGAACTGAGTATGTGTTGCATCGGCGATCTGTCCATATGCATGGTAACTGTGCTGTTTGTTATCTACAAGACACATTTGGTGATTTTGGTGAAGTGTGAAACAGCCTGTTCATTTCCACTCTCAGAAGGCCACTTGCCTTCTTTTTCTCTGCAAAATGTTTTATGTCTTGAATGAGTGGCTTTGTTTGTTTGTGTGTTTGTTTGTTTTTCCCCCAAGAATGTCTCCTGTCCTCCCATCCAGCCTCCCTGTAATAAACAACGCTTTGACTACTTTGTTTTACTAGCAGTTTTATTCCTTAATTAATTTGACTTGTCAAGCATGCAAGATATCTAGTTGAATTTACCTCCTCCTGTCCATTTATTGTTGCCACATTTCTTTTCCTGTCCTTTCCCTCTTTCCCTCCCCCTCTTCCATTTTTGGTTGGTTTGGGGGTGTCCCTGCTCAGAATAACAACAATGACCATGCGTCGATGTCGGTGAGTATTCCTTCCTGGCTGTTCTAACACTATGCTGCCGTTCTAAAGGCAGAGGGGAGATGAAACGCATGCTTTTGTTTGACTGTGGAAGCTCCACCTCCCCAGGCTTGTTGGTTCTTCTGGCATCTGTTGTAGCCCTTGAGGACATTGAATGGATATGTTTACATTTGTTTTTTATCAATAAATACACTCATCCACAGGATAGAGAGAGGTCTCAGCATTACAGCTGTTTTTTTTGGTTGGACCACAGAATATCTGTCACTGAGTGACAAAGTTACAACATTGAGCAGTTGAGTTTTGGCATTTCCTCATTGGAAGTTGCTGTGAGTAGGCAGGAACATTAGTTCCACACTGTATCACTGTAAGTACAGGCACAATCCTCTATAGTTACTGACACTGGGGTTCCCTCTTTCATACAGCACTTTTAATCTTGATGATAGTTTGTTTCATTTCACTGCCCTCTGAGGCAGTGGGCAGGATATGAAGCAGGATGTAGTCCGTGCCCTGCTGGGTCTGTTCCATTAGCTCAGACGTAACCCACTTTACATGAAACGATCAGCAGTCCCCACTCCGTCATCGCAGCATATCATACTGTATGTGCACAGAGACAGCACAACACCTAATATTCACCACGAGGGAATGAAGCTGGAAAACAGAGACAGCTGCTTACACACTCAGTCCAGGACAGAGCAGAGCAGGAATAACAAAGAGCAGAGACTGAGGGAGAATACAAAGTTTAACACCCCAAAGAACAACCACGAGAGACATCCCTCATATAGAAACAAATGAAATAGTTAATAGATCATTAAAATAGTAAGAATTAGAAGAAGTTCTCTCTCTTTTAGCAACTGTACATTTTTACACCCAAACAAAGCTTAACCATGTCACAACTTATACTGTCTAAATACACCTTAAGAACAGATATTATTGGAACCAAACAGGAAATTTGAACAATTATCATCCAGAAATTCAGGTTGTAGGCATGTCTACTGAGCATGTAACAATCTGTCCACAGCTTAGCACATTGACTCTAAACTATCCATCCATTTCCGAAGTTTTCACTTAGTCTTGTTCCATAAGACACTCCTTCGGTAGACCTTAGTATGTGTATGCTGTGTCTTCTTACATGGGCCTGGCTTTGGTTTCAGCAGTGGGAGAGGCATGATTTCCCAATAAAAGGGATCAAAGTATAGTATAGAAGAATAGTAGAATATGCACAGTAGAATAGCAAAATACTTTTTCCAGTGCCAACTCTACTTCCTAGCAAGTGAAGACTGTGAGGTGCCATTGATAATTTGTGGAACCAACCACTTGCTTGGAAGTGGAGCTTGTTGTCACACATAGTATTCCTGAATTCCACCATCTCAGAGCATAGAGCTCCTGTGTTTGAAAAGCTTAGTAATTACATCTCATTCATTTTCTGTTTGCCTACATTTGCCCAGTTGCATGCTTTTATAACTCAACCTTAGATTTTTTTTTTCCTGTACTGTTGAATTTTGAGGTATGATAATACATGGTTTCAGGCCAAGATCACAGAAAGGATTCTGGTCCCTTTTGATACTATAAAAAATACTGTATACACTATACGACATTTTAGGATTTGCATTTGTACGAGTTAGATCCTTGGAACAACATTGACACAATTTCACAACAAGCCTGTAAACTGCTACTCGAGTTGCATGATGGGAAGTCTTAAGTCTTTGGTATGCTTTCTCTCCTCTCATTGCTTAGCTTAGTGCAGTGTGTGACTCTCAGCTCTTACACATCTGGAGCTGTCTATGTGTGGATTTTTCTTTTTCTTTTTTGTCATTTTTTTACATTATTGATTTTTTTTTGTTTGTTTTGTTTATTGTTTTGTCTTGATCTCTTTTTTCAAATATACTGGACATATCCTATGGTAATTGAATGAATGACCTAATGTCCTAGTGTCTGTTATTTATATCATTTTCTTTTATATAACTTCAAGGTGTAATTGTTCAAAATTGACCAGTTTTTGTAACTCTGTTTAAAGTGGCACTAGTTCAACTAAAAGCCAAGAGTAACAAAGACAACATTTTATATTAAGTTTCTAATGTGTTCGGTTATGGCCCTGCAGGGTTCATCTGTAAGGTGCCATCAGTGATTTTTATTTATTTTTTTATTGCATACCTTTCACTACAGGGATGACTAGAAGTTCTTTTCTGTTTTATTTATTTAATAATCTTTTCTAGTCTCAGGGTTTCTGTATGTAGCTCTGTGTGTCAATACGACTGCTTGCTGTGCATCCTTGACTTTGGGTCATCATATCATTCCTCAGAGAGTTTTTGCATGAGTATCTGTGAGTGTGGATTGTGTTGATCTGCTGTCCCCGTTTGTAACAAACACTCATTTGTTGCCAAGCAGCTATCCAGTGTACAGGTGCTGGATAAAAAAACTGGAAGACCTCTGTGCTTACATCACTGTCCTTTATTTTACCAAAACTTGAATCTAAATCGTGGAGTACTGAACAGTCTCTAACCCTCTCACTACAAATTTTGACTAAAAGTAAACCAATGCTATAAAGCGTTTATGGCTACACATGTGACCACAGTTGGTCATAGAGAAAAAGATTTAAGCATGCGGTTAAGGTGCCTGAGCTCCACTACAAAGGGCTGTTTCTTATGCATGTCAGTCTGTAGAGTATACTATAATCAATACTTCCACCTTGTAATTCCACAGTATTTCCATATTCTATATTATATATTCCCATATTCTATTGTTTATATATATATATATATATATATATAGAATATATCTATTTTATTTTGTTGCTAAGGGTTTTATTTATTTTAGTTCTATATCTATTTGTCTTTTGCACACATTGCCTCTCTTTCTAAAATATTTAGAGCATTGTTTAAGGAGTGTGAGACTTGAGAATTTCATTGCCAGTGACTGGTCAATCTTACGACAGAGTATCCCTGGTACTCGTCTTGACTTTGTTTTCTTGTTTATATGCCTGTCTGTGAGTGCCTGCACTGTTACAGTAAGATGGCTGATGAGCTGCTGTTGAATTTTTACATTTTACATTTCATAAAATAAATAACACAAATATTATTTTCTACATGTTTTATACTATTTTGTTTTTCGTGGTGTGCTGACAATACACTAAATCTGTTACCCACTGAACTTGGGTACATCCCCTGAATGTTGTGTACACGCCTCCTTCGATCAACCTTTACCACCGACAAACCATAGGTTCCTGACTCCTGGGCTAGAAAGAAGATTGTGCTTGTTGCTTTGACTGATACATATTTGTATCTGTTTACCTCTTTATCCAGAGTTATCTAACCTCAGTTACCTTTTGCCCCTCTTGCTTTTTATCCCAAATATCTATTTTCTCTCCCATATCCCACAATTCCTCCTCCTGCTCTTCCACGTTTGACCTTTTGCTCTCTTTGTTTCCCACAATCTCTTTTATCCTTCCTTACTTTTCTCCTTTTACCCACTTGTTCTTCCTACACACTCTCATTCCCCAATCCTTTCTGTGCACAATCCGTCCCTCTTTTTATTCATGTTCACCCCACCCAATGACTTCATTCTGCCTCTTTCCCGCCATTGTCAACATCATTCTTCGTCCTCCTCAATCCAATTTTAAACTTTCACGTCTTTTCACCTCACCCTCTTTTGCATCCTCTCTTCCTCATCTTCCTTGTCATCCCTTCACACTGTCTCTCCATCTGCAGGGGAAGGTTGCCCAGACAGCTTGTATGTCAGCCTGCAAGCATCTGTCCACATCGCTGATGCAGATGCTGCTGGACACAGAACTGAAACAGATCAGCATGGGGGCCATTCAGCAGTTCAACTTGGATGTCATTCAGTGTGAACGTAAGCAAAAATACATGTCATTTTCATTTTATTGATGTTGTATCTACAGAGCTACGTCAGAGGTGTTTACTCTTACCCGTTTAAAGCAAAGCATCTTATTACAATTCTAATGTGATACTGATGCTGTGAATTCCTGCAAAGTAGTGGAGGGTTTATTGGATCATCCTTGTGCGTCTTTGAAGAAACCCGCTGACTCACATGTGTCATTCATGCAAAATAAAAGTGATTATTGGATATTTCTAGTTTTGATAAATATCGCTCATTAAAGTGTTAAAATATACCCAATCACCTCATTTTGGTGCTGTTATACAAACAAAAGATTTTTCTACACAATGTATTGGTGGGAAGCTAAATAGGATACTCATCTTCAAATGCATAACATACAAAACATAGACATGCTTAAAGTTGATATTAAGATTCTACACACATTCTCTTTCTAATTGCCCTTCAGACTGAAACAGGAAATAAATGACTCTGGACTCTGTGTTTGTACTATAAAACTGGTAAATGAACATTAGACTGGTTGATAACATCTTAAAAATGTGTGTTTGATGTAATTTAGAAATCATGACTCCATCCCAGTTACAGTTCTTGTCAAAATCAGTCCTGGCCTCAGTCCACTATTGGTTCTTCCTACTTTTTCAAAACTGTAACCTTCAGTTACAAAAATGTTTTTTTAAAAATCTGTTGCATTTCATTTTTAATTAAACATCACAATGAAAGTGAAAGATTGTCTGATCCAATTGTGTGTTTTTATTGTTTTTTTATTAAAAATGTGTCATTTCATAGTATTCTGATGGTGTTTTTGGTTTTCCTCAGTGTTCGCCAGTTCAGAGCCAGTTCCTGGCTTTCAAGGAGACACACTCCAGCTGGCCTTCATCGACCTACGACAGGTAAACTCTCCCGCTGGGCAGGATAGAAGAAAATGAATTGACTTGTTTACACAAATGTATCCTACACATTTAGTCTTGTTTCCTTTACTCATTTTTGTTTTGTTACTTATGTCACTGAATTTAAATACATGTATGACAACCATCTTGGTTCGGCATTTTGTTTCTAGAATAATGAAACAGTCCTGGTATAGACTGTTATTCTCAGTGCCCCTGGGTTGGAAGTGTATGACGAAGGTTGTGTCTTTTGACACCATCACACTCATATCTCAACACCTGTCAGTAAAGTTGTGCATGAAAGCAGGTTCCAATCTTGAAATTTGAAATGAGCACTTTTTTTAAAATCATCTTTGAATCAATTGAAAATGTGTTATGTGGTGTTTAAGTGTTTCCTGGTCTGTTGTTAAACACTGCACAGACAGACATGCCAACTGATTAATGACCTGTCAATCACACATCATCTGTGAGGAGCAGTATCTGAAGTGTTTCATATTTATCCTCTCTGACATAAAGGCAACCACTACCATTGAATCAAGAAAGACATGACAAGAAGAGGCAAAACGGAGCAATTATTTATATTTAGTTAAAAATTCCTGTAGCTTCAGTCTGTATCCACCTTTTTCCACTTCATTCGTTTCTTGTACCAACTTTTTCAACTTTCCTGTCCTGTAGTTCAACTTCTTAAGAAGATTCCTATTCCTACACACACAAGCACAACCCCCCGTTTCTCTTTTTATTGTAAACACGAGTGGTATGTAAAGTGTTTCTGGGTCTCATTAAGTTGTTTCTGTGTTGCCCTGCTAATCTGAGCCTCAGGTGGAGGCTTGGCCCTGCATCCAGTCCAGGTCACAGGACTGAGGGAGTTTATCGAATATCCTGCAAGAAGACTGAAAACATTTTGACAGTAGCATAGGATCTCTGAACTAAAGTACATACTAACTTTGCATAGGCAAACATTAACTTTTGCAAATGTAGTAGTTTTAAATCCCAACACAAGGCATGAAAATAATCTCCAGACAGCAGCTAGCATCAGTCTGGTGCCTTGAACAGACAGGAGCACTGAATGGTAAGAACATTTGACTGAGGCCATGTGTCAGTCTGTAGGGCTGATCCTGAGCCCTACACTGATGGGTAGATACTAACCAGTTTTCACAGTGGGTTGACACTGTTGTCAGAATACCCCTTGTCATCTTGGTCTAAACATTTTTTTGGTAACTTTGGTAACTCATTTCCTAGAATTTTTTTAGAATTTTCCTAGATGATGTAATTTAGCAGCTACCATAGGAAAATTGCAAATAATGTTTGATCGGCTACTTAATTAATTTGAATTCTTGTCTCGTGTCGAATTGTGAAATCTCCTCTAAAGACAACCATACAATTAAACATATATTAAGAATAGTTTCATACTCTCAATTAAAAACTTAACTTTAAATAGAGCAGTTCTTTCAGAGAAATTCCTTTCAAAATCAAAAATTAGTTTGTAAGCTCAACAAAATTAACCAGAATAACTGATTCATACACACACACATATGTGTGTGTGTGTGTGTGTGTGTGTATATATGGGTCTGTTTCTGAGTACAGCTCATTGGACAAGATGTGTCCATTTTCCCTTTTATATAGGCTGCTTGGTTGACATGTTAATCCTAGCCTTAGGTAAAAGGTTGGGAGGTATCCACAGGCTGAGGTTACACAGAGGTCATCCTTTTACTTTCCCTTTATGTTATGGCTGCTACCTTTGTAACTATAAACCTGGAACCATGTAGAGTGATCGACAGTCAACAACACACTAGATCAATACTAGATTTTCGAGGAGTTGGAGGTTCATGCTGCAACCTCATTCACTCTACAAGAGCCATGATCCGTCCTACAGGTTTTTAAGGGGTGATCATAGTGTAAGGCCCAGTGTGAAAATGATTTAGTCAGGCCTAGAGCTGATCATTTCTCTCCTCTGGACCACCAGTCTCTGCCTTCCATCCTATAGTGAGAGAAAATATCCTCATTTTTCATTATAGCTCCTTTTACACAAAACAGTAGAAGTCAATGAGACAATAGCTCCTAATGGGAGACATTCAAGGCGAAGCTTAACAAGTGCATAAACAGAGGAAGGAAAGCAGACAGGGATTTCTAGAGTTTCCAAACGCTACCCTGATCTGTTATTTCAGTGTAAAGGTGAAAGCAGGGAGCTCTACGAAAGTCCATGAAGTAATGTCACAGGGATAATTACTGACGCAACGTCATCCCGAGTCTCACACACACCTTTTTCTCTCACCATTAATCATGAACAAAAAAAGACTTTGATGAGAGCAAAGAGAAGAGCTGCTTGTTTGCCTCTTGCAGGACACTGGTACACCTGCTCGAATGGTACACTTCTAGTGTACATGAGGGGTAACACAGTATAATAGTAGACTATACGTTTGTCTGGGATACCACCTGGGACCACCTGTAAGTGTCTCGCCAAGAACTTGATTATAGTTTGGAATGGTATGGTCAAACCCAGACTGGGGAAACTCCAAAATATACAACTATGCAAGTATTTTCAACATTTTTTTATTACGTCTGGAAACCCACACTCTTCTATCCACCATTTTCTGCACGCTATTGAGAAGCAGGTTGCAGAGGCAGCAGGCTGTTCACCCCATATTTAATGGCAAACCTTTAGAAAAATGCTATGTCCACATGTATTCACAGACCCATTCGATCAGTCAGCTCCCATAGCTCACTGCAGAGAGCTGCTGAGAGGGGAGACTTTGGAATCTGGGGAAGATATTCAACATAATGACTCTCAGTTGATTGTCTCCAGGACTTCTACCACTTGACCTTTCCACAGAGACAGTTGGCTACCACACACACACAAACTCACCATATCTCTTAATCTTTTGATAACATGACTCAGCCTGCCCAGAATGATCCCTCTAGATTACACTGATCGTTGTCTTTGCTGCATTTGAGATGATCAGTCAGATTTATGTGACAGGGTGGAGTGGTGTGAGTGAGATGGTTCTTGATGGAAATGGATATTGAGAAGATTCTCTAAATTGGATGCATTTCAAATTTGTAAGCATGGATTAATCAAGATGAAGGTGGACTTTGGACCAATTGTCCATCATGTTTGTGTAGGGTTTATAGATAATATAGGTGTGTTTGGACATCAGTTCCACCAGTTATGAGGACTTTATATGGCAAGATAGTCGCTGACATCTGTGGCTATGGAGGTATCACTAAATTAACTTCAAACAGGGCAAGAAATAGCCACAGTCAGATGATCAGACTGGTTACTAACAAGTTACAGTTGATTATCTAACCTTTTCATTTGGAGACTGACGGTGACTGTCATTTTTCAAGAGCACTGAGTTTATTTTGTTACACTGAAATGTCTCAATTGTTTTATAACCGTATTAAAGAGATCCCTATCAAAAATGTTTGTTCATGTTGATGGTTAATGTTAAACATTGCATCCTCATGTTTTTGATAAATATGACATTTAAAAAATCCAGTATCCACCAGGCTCTAGTCAGTGCACCCAAGATGTTACTAATAATCCCTCATAGCACAGAAAAATATGTGTGCACACACTGTGTCATAGCAGATAGAACTAATGCTTAAACTTAAAACTTAAAACAAAGCAATAACTACTTAAAAACGAAGTAAACCCATTTTCCTTTGAGGAATTACTGTATGAAGCGATTGAGATCCTGTGTGTTGTTGTGAAGTGTGGAGATTTCAGTGAGTGTCAGAGTAAGATGTGGCATCCTCTATATGGCTGCTCGTGGCTCATCACATAGCTCCAGGTGAGAATAATGGCATTGTTGCTAAGCCTCTCTCTGTGTGTCGGAGTCTCTCAGTCAGCTGAATAATGCTATTATCACTAAGCTGTTCTTTCACTGCTCTTTCAACATGACCCAAACACCCAGCTGTTTCACCCTATGACATTAGCATACACTGTGTGTGTGTGGGGTAGGGGGGTCATCTCCATCAGGTTAACCAGGGGTCACACTTAACACTCATAATGTAGCAGCAGAAACCCCCCTCCCTCCTCCCTTCTACTTTCTGCTGCTCCCTCTCTTCTGTCTTTTCTCTTCATCTCAGAGTGACGCAGTGACCCAGGATACGCAAGTGATTACAATCATTACATTTTCTGACCCTGCTCCTGACCTGGCTTTAACACGACTCTCACTCTACTTGGTGTGGAAGCAAAAGACATGTTTCATAGGTTTCTGTAATAACTGTGAGCACAGGTATCTTACTGTTTCAGGATTACTGTAGCCTTAACATACATAGTGAGGTTAACTTCAGATACATTCTCAGCTTTAATCATTTTCTAAAACTCACTGCGTATACAGGTGTACAGTTTTCACAGTATAGTTCATTTTCTCCCTTGGAGAGAGCATTTAACCAGCATTTAACCATTTAAACTATCTTGGCTTAAACACCTATTCATTGTGCGACATTAAACATACTGTTGTCTCTGTGTATATGAAATGAGCGTGTCTTTCTCCTCATAACCATCCCCCATCAAACTCTCAACTGCTGGAAGCCTCAGTCTTTGTCCGGTCCTCTTTGAGGTTCTGTCTGAAGTGAGGTCCTGCCCTATGTTTGAATGTTGTATCTCTCTGTGTGCTTTGTAGCTCCTGGACCTGTTCATGGTGTGGGACTGGTCCACTTACCTGGCAGACTATGGCCAACCAACCTCCAAATATCTGAGAGTGAACCCAGCCACCGCCCTGGCTCTGCTGGAGAAGTGAGTGCATCTGATTTGTGTACAGTACTTCAACAGCTCTGTTTTAAAGGCCAAGTAGCAGCTCACATTTGTGTAGGATTGTGTTGAGGCTTAGCATGTGGTTATGTGTGTGAAGGACCTAAAGAGGCTAAAATGTCTTTGAACCGAAAATATCTTCCAGTTATTCATGGTCAGACTTCAACAGTCAGGTTTTCATCTAGATGTTGCAGTAAAGCCCGTTTCCATTGCATTTTGGTGAATTTTGTCTTGTTGGACTAACTTTTGAGCCAAGCATAACAATATCTGTGATATATTGACTTTTTTTTATGACATTTCCACCATTTTTAATGCATTAAATGAAAATAGAAAAGACATAAAAATGTGGGGTGAAATTCATTTCAAATCCTTTCACTTCTGAACTAATAAAACATGATTTGGTGGAGGGTTTAGATTAATCCAGAACAAATGTCATGATTATGGTAATATATGAAAAGAAACATCACCATGAGTATTCTTATGATATCAAGCGCCTGTGTGTGTCTGTGTGTGTCTGTGTGTGTGTGTGAGTGAGTGAGTGAGTGTGTTTGGACTAACACATCAACATATAGTCTCTGGTCTGATTACCCACAGGGACATTGTCTTTCACATTAATAGCACTTTAATACGTAATTTCTTGCTTAGATCTTACAATATCCCTAGATATAAATGTGGCTGATTTGTCTTTTTTTTCTACTTGTCTTGTGTTTTGGTTTCTCTTGTTTTCCTCTCAATCCTCTTCTCTCTGCTGTTTTCTGCTGCTGCTAACTGCTGCTGCTCAGAGTCTACAGGGGGTAGGTGCAGCTTCCTCACTGCTTTTCTTTGGTCTTCTCCATGCATGCTCTGATAACCTGAACATCATATTTCCTCTACAGAAAGTGGTCTGTATTTGAGCTCCGCTGCTTGTATATACTCTGGATGTAACTAATAAGCATGAAGACACATTGAATGACAAGTCAAGTCATTGATCAAACAGTTTTGCTGATTTTCATTCTGCATCATCACTACAACTATTACAACTAATACAACTATTTCTGTCATTTTCTATGTGTACAAACCTCTTTGCCTACCTGTGAGGCACTAGCCTTCAGTGTTGATTGGCTGTTGCTCATGAAGTACAACCAATCAGTATGACTCAATGAAATCATTGAGTCAGGCTACAAAGTGGTGAATACAGAAAATAGTTTATTTTAAATTGTTTTATTGTATCAGAAATTGGATAAAAATATAGAGTCTGTGTGACTTTTTTTTTCTCTGCCTCTCTTTGTGTCCAGGATGAAGGACACCAGTAAGAAGAACAACATCTTCTCCCAGTTCAGGAAGAATGACAGAGACAAACAGAAACTAATAGAGACTGTGGTCAAACAGCTGAGGAGCCTGGTCAACGGCATGTCCTCCTAAACACACACACACACACACACACACACACACACACACACACACACACAGTGACGCATGTCACAAAAAGATACAAAGAATAAAACATGCATGCTGTCACATGCACATACTGAACTGCCAAGACAGAGGAAGGAGATTTTCCATTGTAATGAAGTGATATCACATCATATGACAGTGACACACAAAAGAACATGCAGGGAATTTAGACACACAAACACATATACACAGAAGGGACCTTACATGACGTAACGTAAAGGCACAGCAATACACACACTGTACAAGGCATGTGAGGAACAGACTCCTAGCAAACATGACACAAACACACACATTAAGTCATATCCTCTCTTTACTGTTATACCAGACTGAATATTCAGTGTAAATAACATTCACACACACCCATATTAAACAGTGTACTGGGCGTGTGACAGGAGTGACCAGTCAAATATTTTTGAAGTATTTTCAATGGCTATGATAAGACAAACTATGTTTTGTACATTTGTGAGAGTGTGATAATTGTAGCTTCAGAAAGAGACAGGTACAGCATAGGAAGTGACAGTCACAAGTACTGGGACATTGATGTCAAAGGTCAAACGGTCTCCTGTCCTATCAGAAACCAGTATCACATTCAACATTTAACACTTAATCAGAGCAATCCTGTCCTCCACGTATGAAGGTGGACTATGTCTTCTTGCATTACAGAATAACAAACGAATTGTTAATCTAGAGAGGAGAATAGGCAATGACTCAGCAATGACCAACCAGACAGCATGTAGTCGTGCATCCGGTTAACATGGGTCTCATGTTAAGACTTAAAAAACATTGACAAATTGTACGTTTACACACAAAAGAAAGCTGCGTAGAGAAGTGTAAAATCTGTGCAGCAGTGAAATATCAGGTCTCTCTTATCCTCTAGGTTTCTCATTTCAATGACATTAAAGAAAATGGATAAGTGTCTGAAGTGCATGTTTACTCTGGATCTGGGGTCATAATGTGAAGTTGTTTAGCTGTTTTATGCACATACACACACAATTATTTCAGCTGTCATTGCATCTTAACAAAATAGCTGCTGTTCAAGGATTTAGAGATTTGAAATCTAGTTCAACTTTGCTGCAGAGTCCAGTGTGGACCATCCTATTTCGTATGAGCCTGCTTTGTCAGACCATAACCAGCTCCACCGATGACATGTGCTATGGCCCACCAGAACTTTAGGTTTGAAAATGAAAAGACCAACTGATGTCATTGTCCCAATACTTCAGCTGTTACTGTGTATGCATGTGTGCAGAAATAAAGTGCTGCTGAGGTCATGGATAGATTATAGATGAATGGATGATGACGTCTTGAAAGACTGATGTTCATCAGAAAAGTGACATTTTGTTGAACTCCCTGGTGGCTTTGCTTGCTGTTTGTCTTCTTTCTTCCTCACATTGTACATTTTAACCACCCTCCTGATACAGATGCTCACAGTGACTGAACATGGAGGTGTTCAGTGTGTATTTAAACATGATGAAGCCTGTTTGCAGAGAGCAGTTAGGGGTTTTTTTGCACATTAGAATGTCAAAAATGAAGGTGAAAATCTGAAAAGTGTCTTTTTAGATTATATATTCCATCTTGTGTTCATACACAGCTTGGAAAACATAACCCAACACTTTACCAAATGATAGAATCTATTACAACACACAAGTCCTTGCAGACATAGGCGGGCTGATTGCAGGCTGTTGTGATAGATTGTACTAAATTGTACAGGTTTGTCCAGCAAAGGCTCTAAGGAGCTGATAAGGATTTGGTTTGGAGTGTCATAGTGACCACAGCATTAAACAGTCCCAGTGCAGGGTTTGCATGGAGTGTCAACACATGAAAGATTTGACACTTTCACCGGAAACTGACATCTGGTATAAACATGCAGTTATCTGGATAAGGATGCATAAATGCAAACAGGCCACCCAACAGTGTCAGTGTGGTTGGAACAGCTCTCTCTCTCTCTCTCTCTCTCTCTCTCTCTCTCTCTCTCTCTCTCTCTCTCTCTATTGTAGTTGGATCTTAGACAGGTCTAAATGACAGGGAACAGAAAATGACAAGTTGAAAGGCCAAAAAG
>JAOXYL010000030.1:11133314-11144430 GCA_028564955.1 Terapon puta
TGTGTGTGTGTGTGTGTGTGTGTGTATATGTTTGTTACAAGTGTTTACAACCATCATTTAGATTGCACTGATACTTTCCAAAATTCGAATCAGTTACCTTCCCGTAGATAACCTATAAGCGACTCTCCTGTCTTTTACTGCTTTGTCGTACTAAACTCTATTAATAGGTAACTACTGGTGTAAATTATCATCATGTTACAGTAGGTGCAGTGATTACCCGGGATTTACAAGTCTTTTTTTACAAGTAATTTCTGGTTTAAGAACAAGGTCAGTACCTATAGTTATAGTTAGTATATGACATTTATCACCTCTCCTCACCCATTTATTTCACCCACACATATATTACTCCACAGGAGCCTGGGCTCCCTAAATGTGAACTTCTTTTGGAAAGCTCCGACAAAGACCTTCTTTGTTTGTTAGGCATGAGAGTACTTTTAAGTTAGTTATGGCCTAGTAATGGTATTATAGCTTATAAAGATACATATTTACATATTTTCTGTGAGGAAATTTGTCCCCTGCTTTAATTTGGGACTTTTGCAATAATATTTTGGAAATGTTTAATTGTCTTGATCTTTATTTAACTGATGGATCCTGACTTCCTTAATGGTGGTAAGTTTCCCCACTGGTTGAGTACTGGTTTTTAGTCGTTACTGAATACAGTTAGCACCTTTTTCTAACAACTGCTGCATGATATCATCAGACAGAGGTTTTCAAACAATAAGCTGAGCCCTCCCACTTTGTGCAGAGAAGGAGGCGGAGACGCTGTGTGAGGTGAAATGAAAAGGTGAATTGAGGTGTTGTAGAAACTACAGGACAGTGGTTCTTGTAGGCTCGGTCATTTGGCCTCTTACTGACACAGTCAGCAGTTGGGGCTGTGACACCCAGCTCATGGAGGATAATAAGGAGTTATTACTCAGTCAAATGTGAACACAGACTGATATTTCAACATTCAGTGTGACTTATATTTTCAGAGGATTACTTTTTTCCCAAACCAGCAGTTACTAAAACTGACTTTGTATTAGATTAGAGCATTGTCATTGCACTACAATTTATAGTTAAGCTACTTAAAATGTTCTCCTTATTGTCTTGTAAATGCAAAGTAATCACTGTAACCACCTTTTTAAAAGGAACACAGCAGGTTCGCCATACATCCACCATTAAAACAAACAAAAAAACACACAAGGTTTTGGTGTAAAATATATTTTTTTACATTTTTTAGACAACTTCTATTGCGATTTACTGAGCTGTACAGGTTTTCTATCGACACCTTTTTTTTTCATGTTGACCAAACAACTAAATTCGGAATTTTCAAAGCTCTTTTCCCTATATGTAATCTTTTTTCTTTGTTTCTTTCTTTGTTTCTTACTTTCTTTCTCTCTTTCTTTCTTCCCCCTGTTTTCCTTTTCTCATTTTGGTTTACTGCACTTTCTTCCCTTCCTCAGTCATCACTCATGAGCGTGGTAATTATGCCTCCTGCCATTTTCTTGTGTGTTGGTTGGTCTCTCTCTCTCTCTCTCTCTCTCTCTCTCTCTCTCACTACGGTTGGTTAGTTGTTGTGTCAGTTCTGTCCAGGTCCTGAGTGTAGACCTTCAAGCCTTGTCCTTACCTGCTTTTTGCTTGTAGCTACCTTTTGGCCTTACCCCACCATTCTAATCTTGTTTTTTTTATCGTTTTCTGTCAATTATTATTAGGCCAATTCTAACTCACTCACCAGTTGGTTTTGCCGTTGGTCTTTTTGTAGCCCACCTCTGAATTTTTGAATGTAAAACGTGTCATGTCATTCTTTTCCACATTAAGCAATGTGATGATGATAGTATGACGACGGTATGTATCGTTCAGATGTTAAGATAAAAAAAAAAAAAAAGACATATCCAGGCAGACGTAGTGGAAGTGTAGCTGTACTAAAACAGAACCCACTTATGCTTCCCCCTCAGGATTTGTACAGTATCTGGCACATTCTAAATATTACTAATATCACTATTTACCTTCCCCCACTGTCATCCTCCACCCCCACCCTCTTGGTCGACCCAAAGTCAGGTGGTTGTTTTGTCTCAGTAATGGAGATGGTTATTGTGCTGGTTGTTCTCTGTTGTGAAGTGTACGACCCCCTCTGTGTTCTCAGCCACTGTCTCTGTCTTTTTCTAACTCACTCTCTGAGGGCTGCAGTAAATACAAAAAAAGTCGTAGATTAAGACTCCATTCAATCTTGACTCTGTTTTTACAGTACAAATGGATACGAGGATTAATACAGTCACCATACACTCAGTTGCTGGTGTATTAAATATACCTACCATAGATAAGTCAGTCTAATACTGTAGTCCTGCAATAAATCATGAAGGCTCTGGTTCAGACAGGTATTGATTTTTGGAGCATGTAGGTTGTGGTGCTGTTAAGCTCAGTTGCATCACAGGATTTATAGCCTGCCTTCATGGATATATAGAGAACGGGAAAATAATATGAACATATGTTCAGCTGTTATAGTATGACTGGACTGAACATAGAATAAATGAAAACTATTTTACATTTTTTTAGTTAATTTTAAGCAGAAGTGTACAAAAAACTGTTAAAGGTATAGATTCATCTACAGAAAAAAATCCCCAGAAGCAGCTCGTACTTGCAGCCGTGCCTTTTTCTCATCTCACACCTTTTCATCTGTTCTGTTTGGTCCACCTCTCTTCCTTTTCTCTGTAAGTGTGGATTTTAAAATGGCTGTTTGTGGCCCGGCCACTCTGTGAGTGGAGAGGAGTGAACTCTGATCCTTTCTCCTTCCTTCCTCCCTTCTTCTCTCTGATCGCTGGCTGAGCGCTGTTCTGTAGTCAGTGTTCTCGTCCTTCATGACTGTTTTGCTTATGTGATAAAACTTGATTTGAATAGTCCGTCCTTTTATTTTTTGTTTTTTGATTTGATGCTTTTAGTTACTTTCACCAGTATGTATTTATGATTTGGTAGTTGTAGTGAAGCAGTATACTGTCCATATATAAGCTTAGAGTTTTGATGGACTAGAGTGTATGTGCATTTACTGTTTACCAGATCTTTAGCTTGTCTTTTTTTAAGATCCTAATCCATAGACGGAGTTTACTTGTTAAGATATTAAGGATAAAAAGTAAATATGGTCTTATAATTTTCAACTGTGAAAAATGTTTCCCCCTCATCTGGTTTATCACTGTGTTAAAAATAAGCCTGAAAGTGCCTTTACATAATTATTCACTATTCTTACAAACAAACAAATAACTGTTTAAAAGATCATCAAGTATCTACTATTACTACTTTTGTGAGTTCTAATGATTTAACACACATTGTTATAATTTATGATGAGACTTTTCTTGCCTTACAATTAGTAGTAGCAGAAAAGTAAATCCTAATTTTGACCATCTATATGTCAGTCCATCCAGGAATTTAAGACCTGTCACATGAATTAACACAAATTCAGCCAATCCTCACATCATTGAGCACTTTTAACCCGTCTTCACTGCATTTCTGGTTGAATCATAACGAAATATTACAAATCACCAATGCTCACCTGACATAGAAATCAAACTTAAACTGCTGACAATTCAGCCAGAAGATTGTTCAGGAACCATACAATCCTCAACAGACAGGGACTCTGAGGCCACAAGCTCTACAGCTCTAAAAGCAAACCCTCAGATACAGTAGTGGGTCAGTGTGGTTCAAAGAAAAGGACTTTTGGTTGACCTCAAAAAGATTCTAGAAAGCAACAAATCAGCAGGGAATCCAAACTGTTTTAAGCAGGGCAGGTGAGCTGATGACATTTACAGCAGTTTTGTTTGGCAGTGGAAGGAACAACTTCAGTGGATGATAGATGACATGTGGAAAACTTTTCCTGTTTCCACATAAAATGGAAAAGTGTCCTCTCCTGGGCCATGCTCAAACTGCACCAGATTGTGATGTTTCCAGAAGCTTCCTGTCGCTGTAAAAGTTGATAAGAATGTAACATAGGAAATTTGCTCCCTTAAGTTTCCTAATACAGACTTTTCTGAGCCTCCTGATATAGACAGGGGTGTGTATCTTTTTTGTGTCCTTTTTTTAGAATATCACTGATCAGATGATCTGTTCTGATGGATCGCTGTCACAGATGTACAGCAGGAGTATGATGAGGCTGAGCACACGTCCCTGTGGGCCTCCAGTGTTGGTTGTTAGAGCCAGTCCAAACTGTCTGAGGTCTGTTTGTGGGGAAATACAAGTTTGCTAATTAGTTTAAATTACTTTCAAGGTCTGCGAAAAATTTGGAAATTTGGACTGGTTTTATGAAACCAACTAGGTGGTTTGTGTATGTTGTTAGTACACAGCCAAAGAGCTTATCGGACTATGAGCTTTTATTTATAGCAAGATCATGGTCACAGTTGACAAAAATAAATTTCCATATTGAGCTCAGCCATAGTGAGTTACTTGGACACCTAGGTGAGGTGGAACCAATGCTCAAGGTGATTAACTTCATCTGATTAGTATGCATCCTAGATATATCCCCTTTGAGATAAACTGGAAGGTAACACCCTAATGACCCACTGCAGGTCTTGGATATTGCATTTGGTCTGCCAACAACTTGGATCCCCCCTTTAAAAGGTGAAATATGTGGTTGAGGAGAGGGTAGTATTGGATTCCTCAATTACCCTGCTGTCATCATGGCCCACACCTGAATAGATGATGGAAAAACACTTAACACCATCCATTATCTGATATCCATTATCTATATGATCTCTGGATCATTGAGTAGCAGGAGCACTATGGATACTTTCTGCATTGAACCCAAGATGTTTGAGCCATGAGGCAACAGTACTAACCACTGCACTACACAGTCCAGTCTTTTTAGTAACTTTTTCCCATTGCTGTTGCCATATCTGAACTGCTTACTACAGATTAACACACGATAATAACTGGATTATGATTCCTCTAGCAGACACAGGCAGATCCATTTTGTTTTGCATTACAGAGGTGAGCATCAAGAAAAGTTAGCACAAATTTGAATCCACAAGACCAAACCTTTGGCATCCTGGTGGGACTGATCTGTCCATGTTGCACTAAACTGAAAGCACTTTCAGCCTTGTTTCTGACCTTGAGATTTTCCTCCCTCAGCCCAGTTTGTTGTCATGTTGTACGGACGTATTCCGTTAATGTTTCTGTCGATGTTACTGTATAAGTTATTGTGTAGTGTCTCATCTTCCTTTCTCTGACCCTCTTTTCCTTTTGCACTCCATATCTCGAAAGCAGCATTTTAACACAGTCAGAGCCATTGTCCTCAACCTTCTCGATGTATTCACAATCTTTGCGGAGTCTACATTTGGCGAGCAGCTGCCAACACTTTAAACCGAACCAGAGTAAAGATGAGAGACCGTAAAACTGAGCCTAAATCAAGTCCTGACTGTAAAATGCTGCAGTTTAAAAACCAATTCACTTCAGTCCACCACCAAGTGCTGTGGCTGCCCACTGCTCATCCAAGAGTGTGTGTTTGTGCGTTTGTGTTAGATAAGAATGGTGTTTTATGACCATACAGCTTTCACTGACTGAAAGAAAACACTGTGGATTTCCTCACATTAGCACCATCTCTTTTTAATACTTTTTCACTCTCCATCTTCTTGTCTGTCTCCCTTTCCTATATGTCGTCTGCTTTTGTCTCCTCTGTTCTCTGACTTTCTTTATGTGTATGTGTGTCTGTTTATATGAATGTGTGTGTGCATTCATGTGTGTGTTTGCACATGCCCGTGTTCACGTTTGTGCATACCTATGTATGTGCTTGTGCATATGTGTGTCTGCATGTGTGTCTGTCTTTGTATGTGTGTGCATGTATGTGTGTGGGTGTGTTTCTCTTCTCTCCGGCCAGGTGAGAAGGTCATGCAGGATGATGAGTTCACCTGTGACCTTTTCCGCTTCCTGCAGCTGCTCTGTGAAGGACACAACTCAGGTGTGTGTAATAGCTGTGGATGCATTTGGGTTGCAATGCTGAAAGTGATTTTTAACCATTAAGAACCATTAGAAGGTTTAACCATTCAGAGGGTTTGTAATTACTGTAATTTACTCATAATTGCACTATATTTTTGCTGATAAAATTGAATAAATGTGGCTCCACTGGTTTGTCTGAGGAGAATGTGAAAGCAACTTCCAACTCAGTTTTACATACACTCCTGTTTTTACATTTTTTATTGTTCTTAAATTTAAGCTGAAAACATTCTCAGTCTAAAGACACTGGATGAGTGGCAGACTACACCTGAAAAGAAAGACAAGGGATCAGTTTCGGAAAGTTCTGCATTATTTAGATGATGGGGTCAAAAACAGGAGTTCTGAGAGTTAGAGAATCAGACAAAAAGTTCAAAGTCCAGGTGTAATGTTGAATTTCTAAGTGATGTCCAGACAATCTAGCAGAGAAAGAATGAAACTGCATTGTATGAGTATCGGGGTACTGAGGAAGGTGGGTGAGGAAAACCACATGAGAGGTTTAATATCAGCCAAATATAACATCATGTTGTATTCACTCATTTGAAGACATAGTACGAGTTCAAAATTGCAAGATTTTGTAATTTCCTATTTCAGACTTCCAGAACTACCTGAGGACACAAACAGGGAACAATACGACCGTCAACATCATCATCTCCACTGTTGACTACCTCCTCAGAGTGCAGGTCAGTTCCTTCTGTTCCCCTCTGCTGGTTCATAAGAGATCCATTTTTTTTAGTTTTCACAGTCATACAACATATAAGTCCCAGTCAGTTAAACAGAATGTAACTCTTCTTACAAATTACTTCTTAAGGACACTTTGTGTGTTCATCTTTATCTGTGGAGAGAAATGAGTTAGAAATGCTTCTTTTTGTATTGTATTGTATTACATGATCTACAAATGAAAAATAAGATGTACAAATGTATACAGTTTGTTTGTCATTTTGGGTACTGATAGATGCTTGTTCCAATCTATACACCAACACCAAGGTATTTGAACACATTGATATTTTGCGTACAGATTTTTAACAAAGTCTGAAGACATTGTTTTGAATTTATTTACAGATTGTTAAATGTTTGTGCAGTGATTGCTTCAGACACAAGGGTCAAGTTGCTTTTGCATGTGAGGCACATATAGAAACTGTTGTAATTCCTACACCATTCACCTGATTTGGATGTAAATACCCCCAAATTAAAGCTGAAAGTCTGCAGTTAACGCACATTTTATTAGTTAAATTTCAAATCCATTGTGGTGGTGTATAGAGTCCAAAAGATGAGAATTGTATCAATGTCCCGATATTTATGGACCTGACGGTGCAGAGCCACCATGTGGTTCATGTTGGACCAATTGCATTTACCATTTTTCACACTTGCAGTTAAGCACTGCACATTATGAATATAAGAAACTATTGTCCAAAAACATGGTCAAGAAAATAGTTGAGCTCTGAACGTTATTTACTTTGATATTTCCCCTTGTTATTGTTGTTGTTTTACTGATTTCTGATACTTACACTTAGCTATAGTTATATTCCACTGTGTACTCTCTTACTTCTGTTCAATACAACGTCCAATGAAAATAATGAAACCTGTTAAAGACAGTATTAGTAGTTTTGTTTGTGTCCTCATATTTAATCTGTCTCATGCTTTCTTTCCCCCCTCTCCTCCCTCCTTCCCATCTCTTTTCCTCTCCTCCAGGAATCTATCAGTGATTTCTACTGGTATTATTCTGGCAAAGATGTTATCGATGAACAGGGCCAGAGGAATTTCTCCAAGGCAATAAATGTGGCCAAGCAGGTTTTCAATACCCTCACAGAGTACATTCAGGTACGAGAAGACATTGCTGTGATGGTTCTTGATATAGAATGATATAAAATGGCCTGACACCTGTAGTTCCCTGTACTCTGACATTGAGGAAAAGGTCTTGAATAATCCAAATGGAAAGTGTTTAATTGTCTGAGTCAGGGGTAAATGTGGTACTTAAATGTTTGAAACATGCTGAGTAAAGGTAATACTTGGCTGTGATATGACCTCTGTGATGTTGTAGGGTCCGTGTACTGGCAACCAGCAAAGTTTGGCCCACAGTCGACTGTGGGATGCTGTGGTTGGTTTTCTGCACGTCTTCGCTCACATGCAGATGAAGCTGTCTCAGGTGAGTTAACGGCACTCTCTGGACTCTGTAGTTGCAGCTGTCTCAGTCTGAGTCAGACCAGGGACCTTATGATGAATCCCATCTCTCACACATTCCCACTGTCAGCCGTCTAATGTTGACAAAAAAGTGCCTTTTAAAGATTACTCTTGGTTGAAATACCTACAATGAGCGGCAGTAAATATGCATCCTTACCACCTGGTTTCACAGATGGTAAGACCACATACCCTGTAAGTAAATCTCATCTGAGCTGTAAGTTTCATTCTGACACAGATAAAGGCTAGACAAGAGAGAAACTGATGGTTTTGGTTTATCCACCAGTCAATCCCACAATCCATCATCACTTATGAGGAAGTCCTGCACCTGGCATTGCTGTTTTTCAAATTGTCTTAACTGAGGAAAACATTTACCAAAATGTCTTCCTTGTTTAAATTAAACTACATTGGTTCATTTTCCTTCAATGCATCAAATTTCAAATTTGCTGATTTTTACAAAGCAAATGTTTCCTTTAATTTGTGGTAACCGGCCATCACCATGGTTTCATCACATTCACATCAACCCATCATTTCAGACAGAATATTATTATTCATTATGAGGTAGTTCTTTCTGAAATGCTTTAGAAAAATGTAGATGTCAGATGAATTATTAAAATATCTTTTTTTTCTTTCTTTTTTCACCTCAGGACTCCAGTCAGATTGAGTTACTGAAGGAACTAATGGATCTCCAGAAAGATATGGTGGTGATGCTGCTGTCCATGCTGGAGGGTAGGTTTTCTTTGATGAGTAAGTGACTTAAATTATCACACTAAGTACATCCTCAAAGTGCAGTCCAGAACTAGCTTTGTACATTATTGATGTCAGACACTGTCTTTTGAGAAATAGCTTGGATGAGTTGAAGTTGGAAACAGATTTATGCAAAAAGCTAACGTAAAGTCACACTCACTGGTAGCAGCATCATGGACGTTTAGCTGAGGATGTCAATCTTGTTTGGTAAAATTAATAGTAGCAGCTTGGAAAGAGGTAACAGACACATGAAAAACAAAACAGTAACTACCAGTAGTTCTGCTGAATTACTGTGGCAGAAGAGTACTGTCACCTTGTCAGAGTCCATATTGGCGTGTGGTTGTAAATGTGTCATGTGTTGTGGTTTCTTATTGTAAATGTATTTTATTGCCCGACAGGTAATGTGGTGAATGGGACCATTGGCAAACAGATGGTGGACATGTTGGTGGAGTCCTCCAACAACGTGGAGATGATCCTCAAGTTCTTTGACATGTTCCTCAAACTGAAAGACCTGACCTCCTCCGATGCCTTCAAGGAGTACGACCCTGATGGAAAAGGTTTCGGCTTTAAAAATATATTTTCATTCATCATATTTGTCATTTGCGGCACATCAGGATCATTTGAACGTGGAAAGCTTTGCAGAGGAACATGATGACAGCTGATGAGGATTTATACATTTATGAATGAACCTATGTGACAGGTGTCATCTCCAAGAGGGACTTCCATAAGGCCATGGAGAGCCACAAACACTACACCCAGTCTGAGACAGAGTTCCTGCTCTCCTGCGCTGAGACTGATGAGAACGAACTCCTGGACTATGAAGAATTTGTTGAGCGCTTTCACGAGCCAGCCAAGGTAAATGCCTCGATGTTTGCAGATCTTTAAAATGTCTAAAAGGGGGCTTAAATAGTCTAAAACTAAACCCTTCAGAATGAATCCAAATTATTAAAATCTATTTTTAGAGGAGCGTTTCAACATCACAGGGGATTCAAGGAGAGAGCTGATGCTCTTTTTCTTTTTTTTCTTTTGCCTTTCCATTTGTTGGATGAATAAATGAGTTGGGGATATACATTTATTTGTCAATAACAGAGCAGAATTGGTCATTTTGTTCTTTCTTTTGTTTGTGTTGCTTGTTAATGTGGCACGCACACTGTATAAATAATCCTTTTTTTTGGGCTTCTTTGTTGGCAGCTCACTCAGACTAATGAATCCCTTTGCTCTGTTTGTTTTGGGAGCATAAAAATAAACCTACTTGCTTGCAGTGGAGGGAGTTGGGATAAGAAGTTAGTCTTGAATTAGCTTCCCAGCTCAACTGGGATAATACTCATTAAGAAAAGAGAAAACAACATGCTGAAGTTTTTATTTCGTACTGTAGCAACTGTATTTCTTTGATTCAGCAAAGGCCAAATGTCCTTTTCAAAATAAGATAAGGCTTTAGATTACATTCTGCAAATTACTGTGTACAACAACACATTGATTCTGGACAAATAAACCTAGATAATATCATTTGATTGGATTTAGGATATCATTTTTTCATAATTCATCATTACTTATCACATGAGAGGAAACAGTGTCATTCAAAAGTTAAGAATCACCGACCTGACTGTGATTCTAAAGGACATCGGCTTCAACGTGGCGGTTTTGCTGACCAACCTGTCGGAGCACATGCCTCACGACACCCGGCTGCAGACCTTCCTGGAGCTGGCCGAGAGCGTCCTCAACTACTTCCAGCCCTACCTGGGCCGGATCGAGATCATGGGCAGCGCCAAGCGGATCGAGAGGGTCTACTTCGAGATCAGCGAGTCCAGTCGAACGCAGTGGGAGAAACCTCAGGTAAAGATGGCGCTCTTCGAACACGCCGCTTGATTTGGTCACTGTTCAGTTATAAGAACTGTTTCACCCTTTCTACCCAGGTTAAAGAATCCAAGCGTCAGTTCATCTTTGATGTGGTTAATGAGGGCGGGGAGAAGGAGAAGATGGAGCTGTTTGTGAACTTCTGCGAGGACACCATCTTCGAAATGCAGCTGGCGGCTCAGATGTCCGACGCCGGTGAGCGCTCGGCGGTCAAAGAGGAGAGCGAGCGGGAGAAGCCGGACGAGGAGAACCCTGAGATGGGCTTCTTCTCCGTCACCACCGTCCGCATGGCTCTGTTGGCGCTGCGATACAACGTCATGCTGCTCATCAAGGTGAGACTCTCAGTACTTGTTTTAGACCATTTAAGAAGTACAGGTAAGTTCCTTTT
>JAOXYL010000030.1:11222153-11236436 GCA_028564955.1 Terapon puta
ATACATTTGATTTACTTTACAGATATCTGGAGGTTTACAACTATGGAAGAAGATCTCACAATACCTCATGATTCTGCCAAAAACTGCAATTTATCAGTAAGAGAGGATGAAAAAGAAAAGGTAAAAGACTTTGTGTATAAGCATTTCAGAGAAGTGACAGATGGGTCACTCTTCAGTAACGCAGAAGAATGTTCCATTAAGGAACATGGGAGTTCCACCAAGAAAGACAAACACACTCTCAATAAAGCCCATTGTAAAATTCAGCAAGGAGCTGTTTTCTCTGGAAAGATTCTGAGTTTTGAATGCTCTGTCTGTAAAGATGATTCCACATATAGCCCCAATGATCTCCTCAAACACTTTCGAGCAGCTCATAAAGGAACCCTTCCTACGTACCCTTGTGACTTGTGCAGTTTTGTAACAAATGAATTTCCTGCTCTTCAACGGCATCGGATTGAGCACAGGAATACTCTGGTTACATGTGAGCTCTGCAATGATGATGTTCAGTACTCTCTACTTCTGCTTACCAGACACTACATCATGTGTCATAGTCTAAATGGACAGTTTAACTGCGACTGGTGTGAGTTTACAACTGTGGATGCAGGTACGTTTGTGCAGCACATCCACCACCATAATGAGAGTCCTTGGAAGTGTTCAAAATGCAGACATATCAGCTTGAATGACGAGGATCATCAGAAGCATATGAAAGCTCACTCGGGTACATTCCCCTTCACTTGTCAGATCTGTGGATATGGTGCAGCAAGAAGTGAGTACCTTAAAAAACACACGGCAGCTGTTCACAAGGAGGAGGCTGAGAGACGGAATGTATGGAAGACTATAGAAGACAGCGGCACTCCAGCAAATTCATCTGCAGGTTTAAAACTTTTGCTAAAAAAGAGTGGTGAATCACAGGAGGCCCAGAGGACATCAAAACTTAACTGTCTTTCTGGGAGTTTACCAAACCAAAATGGCCGGCTAATCAAACCAGAGATATCCCCAGAAGAGACCTATCACTTTGTGGATGGAAGTGTAGCAAAAAAGGACAACAAAAATTGGGGCAAAGTGTCTCATAACACAGAGCAGTCATTGCCAGTAATGCTACAGGAATGTGATAACTCTGATTCTGCAAGTCACACCAATCCGAATGGACTGACTGTTCTGATGGTTAAGAACAAAATCTCTCTTCCCCCCAACTGTACAACCAAAGTCATGGGATTTAAGATGGTGGATGGCAAAAAACATTTAGTCCTTAAAGTGATACCCACAGCAAAGCAAGACTCATCCACGCAGAACCATTCCTCAGTTGAAGATGTGTGCTCATTAACACCACATCCTTTGCTAGATAAAAGTAAAGTATCTATTGAGAATGGGGAATACACTGATGGCAAGAGCTCAACATCACATTGCTTTGCTGTTTCACCAAGAAGTGGATCTTGCATTCAGATGGATCAAGATGATATTATGGCGGTGAAAGTAAAGATTGAGGAGGAAGAAACTTGTGTTTCCAACCTTGATTCGACCCCAAATAGAGAAGATGTGGAGGAACAGACTAATCCTTTACTACATAGGTCTTTTACTTGTGCAGATACCTTGTATCCCATGACAAATGAGTTTGATCAAGTGTGCTCCCAAAGTCACTCAAGTCAAACAACCTGCTCAGAGAGAAATGCGTTTGATAATATCTCAGTCTCTGTGACATTTAACTCCGCAACCAGCCACACTGGTTCTCGGGAAACATGGTTATCCAAGGAAAACTCAAAAAGACCTGTTGAAAACTGTGGGGCTGCAGATGAGTTATCAATTACTAATAGTGTAGCAGAAAAGCTAATTGACAAACACAAATGGAGCTGTTCCTTAAACACTATAGAAAATGATTACCAATATTCTCAGAGTACCCCAGAAAAAGATGACCCTGATAGGGTTATAACTGAGATTAAACATAAAAATGGCCAGCAAAACTTAAAGAAGCTTTTGACAAATCCAGTACCTCTATCAGAATCATCCCCGCTCACTTCAAGTGGTCACAGAGAAAGTGCCATGGGCTCAGAAAGCTGTTCACAGAATTCACCAAACCAAGAAGTATTCACTTTTCACAATTATTCCAAGGAAACATTCAACACTTCACCTAACACTACCCAGAACTTTGACAACATGTCCGAACATTCAGCAGAAAAGGAAAGCATTTGCGAATCATCACAGTTTAGCTTAACTTTGGCAGAGTCTCCAGAACCATGCACAGGAAGTGGCAGTGGAGATGACTCAAATCAAAAGATCGGCAATTGCGATGGCATTAAGAATGCATCATGTAGTGACATTGAAGTTGATGAGTGCTTATCTAGTGTTGATGATCCTCTAACTGAAGATGAAAATCCAGAGTCAGTGCTCCAAGACTTTAATATAATCAAAATTGAAGAGGAGAGCATTGCTATATCCAAAAAACAGACTGAAACAAACAGTAGTTCAACTTCCATGGGAAGTTTTGTGGAGGAACACTCAGATGAAATCATTACCCAACAGCTTAATAAGGAAAGAGTTGGAAATTCAAATGCAAGCAGTGATTCTTTAAAACAAACAAAAACAACTCTACGAATTCTTCAGTTGCCAGAGGGTAAGCAGCCAGTACTCCTGAGGACCTCTGAGAATCGATTTGCCATGCCAGTGCAGGTCAAGGCCACTCCAAGTTTCAAACTGATAACCAATTCTGGAAATCCTCAGATCAATGTATCTTACATGAAGTCAGGGTTAGAAAGATCAAGTAACCCTACTGGTATAAGCCTAGCTCAAAACAACAGGAGGATAGGCATATCAGCACAAAAGGCAGGGGCAGCTGAAAAAGGGACAACACTTCTCTCTGCTGTTCAACCAGGTGTTAGCACCACCTCAAATCACTACTTTATCAACAGTCCAGGTTTTAAGGGTCCTGTACTCCTTTCAAGCGCACCACATAATACACCTACAGACAAAACAGCAAAGACACAACCAACTTGCTACTTAGTTCAGAGGTCTGTTCCATTTGTTCAGACCCCCAATACCCCTGGCCTTAGATTGGCAAGTACGCAACTCCCACTGAACTCACGGCCAGTCCTGGCCATGCCTGTAAGCTCTGCAGACAAACCCAGCACTGTGCAGACTGGTCGGCAGGCATTCTTGCTCCGATATATTTCTCCACCAAAATCAGGCTTACTATTGAACAACCAAGATGCAAAGACTGGGACTCAGTGCAGCCAAATCAGTGAAAGCACTGGAAACAAAGTCATATATAAAATTGTCACACCCACCGGCAGCCTTCTTTCAAGCGGCGCTCCCACGTCAAGCAATCAACCTTTGTTTTTGGCCACCCGACCTCAGACCCAGTGTTTTCTGGTATCATCAAACAAACCTAATGCAAATGCCTCCAGTGGAGTAAAGAAATTGATCACCATTCAAAACTCTGCACAGAAAGATGTCAAGGAATCTTGCATTTCACTTTCTCAGATGAATGTAAAGGTACCATCATGTGAAGCAGAAAAACCTATCCTAGCTCCAAGGCCAATTAGGCCTCCAAGCCAAAGGAAAAGGCGCAGGAAAACATTATTCGATGAGCTTCCAGCTACAGTGCATAAAGCTAGAAGACTCACAAATAAAGTACCGACTGAGAAAGAGACTCCTGTGTTATGGAAGCCTGTAGCCAAAGAAGTTGAAAGGACACTTAGACTTGCCCCATTCAGTTCTTTACAGCAGGTCAAATGCCCTCGCAGATACCAACCTGTAGTGGTGCTCAATCATCCAGATGCTGACATTCCTGAAGTGGCTAATATCATGAAGGTAGTTAACAGGTACCAAGGTGCTGTTACTAAGGTCTCTCTATCTCAGAAAACCATCCAAGCACTCTCTGAGCTTGGTGCTCTAGCGAAGAACTCCTCGACCAAAGGTGCGTCATCTCGAAGTGACGATCCAAGACCTCGGCCAGTTCGGAGTTCTGTCCGAGAGCGATTCCTCTTGAAACTGAAATTAAGGAAAAAAAGCAAAAAAAAGTATGAGGTAGTGGAAACTTTATCAGGTTGTAGACAAGAGCCTTTGGTGTTTGACTGTTGGTTTTGTGGTCGGCTCTTTAACAACCAAGAAGATTGGATTGGCCACGGCCAGCGACATCTTATGGAAGCAACTAGAGACTGGAATAAACTGTTCTGAAAGGTTTCCATCACCCTTAAGTGGATTGATATTCTGTCCTTTTTGAGGTGAAACAAGGTTGAATTTGTTGTATATTTTTAATGACCTTCCTTACATGTTTGTTTATTGTCTGTACCTGTAAATACATATTCTTAAGTGAATCATAGTTTATCTTTTTATAGGTGCATATTCTGGTAAATTATGTACTGCAAGCATGATTTATATCATGCATGAACAGGTCAAATTGAACTGTGAAAATGGTACACTGTAATTAGGATTTGTAAGAGCACTAGCTTAAAGAAAGGGGACAATGTCAGAAACGGTTGTAAACAGAGTTGGATTAAATTACTCAGGTGATTTCCTATTAATCTGGTTTGTCAATTTCAGTAAAGCATAGGCCTAGTTTAAGGGACTTTTGTATTTTCTTTTTATAATCCTGCATATGAGGGCAGGAAACTGCATTTCTATAGCATAACTTGAAAGCTTGTATCTTGAGAAATTAAATTGTTTTGCGCTTGTGATGAAACAATGTTCTGGTCCAAATGATTCCTTTTTTGTATCATGTTTTAGGTGAGGGGGATATAATTTTACACTATTCTTTTGTCAGGTTTACAGATTTCTTGTTGGGATTTTGTCAACCTGTAGCATGTATTAGTCATAACCAGACAAGTTTTTCCACAGTAATCTTTTTACCCTGCCAGATGTTGCAGATATACATCTGGTTTAACCCCTCACTTGCAGAAAAGAGAAGTCCTGTATCTGTTACACGGATCTGTCATAGCCCTCTGTCAACACTTGATCAGACCATTTAACACCCTATGCAGTTTTGATACAATAATTTTATTGTCAGCAGGTTTTTTGCACGCTTGTAAATCCAGACTGCTTTCTAAATTTACTAAAATCTTAAGTTCCATGAATCTTTAAGATTTTTTGGGTTGCTGTTTTAATTTACTGAAAGATGAAGCAGGATGTTAACATCAAGACACTAATAATATGAAAATCTTTTAGAAGCAACAGTGTTGTCACAAAACAAGACAGTCAGATTTGGCATCCATTTTTAAAAGTTGTTTATGCTAGACTTTAAAAGATAATTGCATTCATTCGATAATTTATAGAATACATGAGTGAATAAGCAAATGTACTTGTTGTTGCAGATTATTCTTGTGTTGACGGACTAATAAATTAACAGCCTGATTGTTTCAGATCTAGGTTAAACATTGGTGGGACTTTTTTTTTTGTTAACTTACTGCCAGTGAAATGGAACATTTCCCATACATCTCTTACATTCACAGTAGCCTGTTGAGAAAGCCCTTAATACTACAGGAAGACTTCTAATATGAAAATTAGCTGTTGGACATAGTGCACCAGATACCCCAGATCAAAAACATTGTTTTACCCTTAAACTGGTCTTGGTTCAAGATTTATCCAATACTTATGTCCTGTTTGTTGCTTTTGCTCTGTAAACATTTTAAATGTAGTAGGAGCCCTGAACCTAAATCAAGTGACATTAACATTCACTTTTTATTGCATTGATGTTGAACTGTACACACTGTCAACAAGTCCAATATAATGTATGTATCTGTTTTAATGACATGACATAGTTTTGTTTGGTAACAGGATTTTGCATGTTCTTCGTGGGTTTTAGAGATTGTATTTCATGATGATGGAACTGTGGAATGAATGTTTTATTCCGTTCAATATGCAAGTGACTGAACAATGCAAGCCATGCTAATGTTTTTATACGTTCAAAATGGCCAGCCTCCAATTACTGAAGTGCTGACCTCATCAGGGTCCACTTTTCACCAGCATTCGCTTAATGTTCATTTTAATCAACAGCACTAATTGACAACAGGGCATTTCATTCTGCATCAAGATAATTGACTGAAATTCTTTCCAGTAAAACTATAAATGTAGCATGAGTAGTAGCTACATTCCATTGATTTGTGATTTACCAGTGAATCCAAACATTCATTTAAGTGGAACTTGGATCATGGGATGTTATTCCAAGGTGTTCTTAAAATAACTGTACAATATTTTGGGAAATACTCCTGTGCTTGCTTTTTTTCCTGACAGTGAGATGACAAGATTGACATTAGTCTATGCTCTATTTCTGTCTGATACAGAAATAGAGTTAAGACATGGTTATCCTAGTTTCGCATAAAGATTGGACACTGGTTAACAGGCAGCTTGGCTGTGTCCAATGTTCAAATATACACGTACCAACACCTCTACAGCTCATTAATTAATTCTCTGGTTTATCTCTTACATAAACATAAATGTAGAAATGACAGTTTGTGTTTTTGGGGGACAGGAACAATTTCTTGACTACTAGCAATTCATCCAACTGCCCGGTCTTTCTGCATGGTGACTCCACAGAAAGATGCCACTCCACTGGTTGTGGCTACACCACAGGTTGATTTAGAGATAATCTGACTGAGCACAGGTTTTTGTAAAGGCACGATGACCCTAATCAAGTAACCCTCACTCCGGGCTGCAGGACTGAATAGTTCCAACAAGAAACTCCTCCCTGTGACCACAAATATTTGTGGTCCGCGTTTGAGCAGAGACGTATAACAAATGGCATACAAGATATTAAATAGTGAGCTCGAAGAATCTCTCAGAATTACAAAAAATGATGCACATAGATTTATATAGATCTTCTCAGCTCATTCTCTGAAAGAATGTGAATAAGTATATTCAGCAATTGAACTACACCATAATTTTCTGGGAAATCTTTTTCCAGGAGAGGGACAGTACTGTTCACATGCTATGTGTCTGTCTCTTTATAAGATATACCATCAGTACATTTAAAATATTCAACCTATAACAACAGTGGCTCTCCACTGAAAAACAATAGAAATGTTAACTTAGAGATTGCCTTGTTGAGTCTCTGAATTTCTTAGATGTCTTAAATGAGACTTTGTGGAGAGCTCATGAAACTGAGCTCCCTGTACCCCTGAATATTTTTACCAAATTGTTGACTTACTTTGATAAGTGTAGAGCTGTATATATGATTAGCCTAGCTTTGCATTAAGATTTGAAATAAGAAAATATTTCCAGTAAACAAGTCCCCCTTAAACCACAAGTTTTTTACATTTCTTTTTGTGTATGGTCGAAGCAAAGACAACACAACACAGCACAACATGAGACAGGCTAGCTGTTTCCATATGCTTAATGTTAACCCAGCCTATATACTGTATATACAGTGCATGAAGGTAAAGTAACAGGATATAAATAGTTGTACTTTGTCACTGCACTCACGCCGAACCCTTGAATACATCTCAGCTAAATGGATGCAAAAACCAAATGAACCTATACTCCAAGTTTTTATTAAGTTGGCTTCAGTGGTTTACCCTTGTTTGTTTCAAACTGATCACATGGTTTTATTTATTTGATAGAAATGCACAGTGTGAAAGCAGCCCTATTTTGTTGTTTCCTGTTTCGTTTTTTGCTTCCTTTCCACTGCTCTAAGGCCAAAGACTTATTCGGTTTTATTTGGGAAAAAGTGTTGTTGATGGGATTTCTAACTGTACAAAGTTCTGCACTGTGATAATTACAAACCACTCATTCTATGGGGATACATTACTACATCTGCTTATTTTTAAGTAAAACGTAAGAAGTTAAAAGTATACAATCATTGAAATCCTTTTTACTTTATGGACACAGATGTTAAGAACAGTTCAGCCCACTGCTGTTTCCCTTGAGCTGTTAAGATGATGATGCTCCACTCTGCCACAAACTGTAGGTGTTGACCCTCAAATGCTGAACTCTGTGTACAGTAAACTGTTTCTGTCCAGCGGGCTGTTTCAATCCTAACTGAGTATTTCCTCATGCTAAGTGCCTCAAATGTCCTTCAGCAGGTTGACAATGTGTACTGTATTCTTTTGTTCAACTTAGTGGTTCACTTTCCTCTAATAAATGTACATACCTTATCGACACCATATGGTGGGTTTTCTTTTGACTTGTAAATGGTCATAAATGATGGCATACCTGTTTATGATATTCATATGCTATAGAAAGCACTGAGGGGAAATAATTACGTGGCCTGTCACTCCACTTTTAAATGCTGATGCTAGAAAGATCCACATGAGGGCAGCACAAGACAAAATGTTACAAGATTCCCTCCTAATTTTTTAGTCGGTAGTCTTTAACTTGAAGTTATACATTACGGGCAAAAACCAGAAAATAAAGGTATTACTGGTTAATATGTTGGTGTTACCAGAGCCCACATCCTTGTATAATTTACTGAAAAAAAAATTCAAGGGATTGTTAAGGCTTATGTGCTTATCCATTATGTGCTTGAATACATGAATAATAGATAGATGGAAAAAGGTGTGTTCTTTACTTTCAACAAACCTGGAAATTAGAATCCTCAGTATAGTTGGATTTATTACAGGATTGTTGCATTGACTTGAACTAGACATAAGTCAAAGCTAAGTTAACCTGAGTGAGTGAGTGTGAGCACACTGATGCCATTTATACATGTTCTGTATTTTAATGATTTAAAAACCATCAACAATGAAAAACTTTTATGTTCATGTCATCATTTAAATAAAAGAAGTGCTTTATGTATTAACTCTCAAAAGCAGCTCCAACTCCAGAGAAGACCCTACACTGTTACTGAGTAGCAAGTGTCTAAGAAAATCAACATAATTGATAGTGACAGTGATGTACATTAGTGGATGTCAATCAAACTACCGCCTTGGAAAACAACCACAAATTAAACTTCACCAAGAGACATCCAGGTGTTTTTTCTAAAGTCGAATGCTTTTTTCTTCTTCTCACAACTTATTCTCCGGTTATAATCTGATCTTCAATTTCTTTTATTTATGTGTGAACACACTTTAAACTAAAAGCACACATATACTGAAAATACAGTGTTTCAATCAAAGACCATCGACCATCTAGTGTGGAACAATATCTTTATATAACATGCCACAACAACCACTCAAATATGATGTCACAGTCCTATGACAATAACACTATCAATAATTGAAGACAAACAGCATTGTGCCCCTGTTAATGTATATGTACATGTTGACATTAGACAGTGGGATTTTCTGAAACTGCTCATTTCTCGTAAAATAAAAAATTAAACAGTCAACCTACTATAAAATCCCAGGTATGCTTCCACCTCCATAACTGTGCCAAAAACACTGCTTTCAGTGAGCCAAACTCAGTGAAGATTGAATTTACAACCAAACAAAGCCTTCAGGCAAGGAACAACTCCAAACTACTTTAGTTTAGTTTATAAGGTTTACTCACTAAAAGTGAGAAGAAGTGTACCTTGTAACAGGTGTAACATGAAAATTCTCAGACTGGTCAACTTTTCAGACTTGAAGTCCTTAATCATTTTTAATGGAGGGTGTTTTTGAGAGTTGTGTGAAGGAATTCTTCCTGCCACAGCAGTCATGGACAGTGACTGCCTGCCTTCATTCTCTCTTTGCTGGTGCCTTGAAGAAGATAAAGGACACATCAGGCCAGCAATGAGAGGTTCAGGAAGAGCTTCTTCCCTCAGACTACTAGGACCCTAAATACGGACTGTTTTGATTTAGTCTATTATTTAACTTACCACAGTGAATTGAATAGTTAATGCACAGTTGAAGGAACTAACAGACTCATATTTCACTGTGATTATACAGCGCATGATGATATGTGACAGGTAAACTTGAACTTGGGTAGGATGTCAAAATGTCTTAACCACCAACCACATTCCAGGTATGCATTTAGTTGTTTGGTTATTTCCCTGGTGTGTACATGCTTCATATTTGGGGGGAAAAATCCTCCTCATCTGAACTTGAGGAGTTGTCAGTGACATACTGGTAAAGATGTCCCTTGATGTAACTCATGTGCGAAAGTGAAGGTAATGGGTAAAGCATTTTACTTTGAAAGGTTGTGTCTGCCTGCTCTTGTTTGAAAGAGCTGGATGTTGCATCTCTTTTACACCAAACACAGTTGAAAATTGGTGGTGGGTTTATTTTATTTCCTGTGAGGAAGAAGAGGAAGGTTGTGATCAGTCGTATTTGTAAAAAGAAGAAAAAAAAACAGCTCACACTAAAGTTGCTTAAAAGTAATACGTATTGACAACCTTCAAAGAAATATAAGAAATGCAGAATCACACAGTGTAGTTACAGTTTACTCACTGGGGTAAAGTTTGCACTGTTTAACATGCCCTTAATACACTGGATATGTATAAATATTGGGTATATTTATTTTGTTTTTTTTCATTTAAATGACAATTAAATGGCAATATGCCCACTTAAATTTAAAATATTTTGTGGAATCAAACTGAACAATGATTAGAAATATAATGTCTATAAACAGGAAAAGGGTCTTATGTGCAGGGAGATTGCAGAAGCATCTCCAGACAGGAGGCAGTGCAGCAGAAAGAGTGGACATTTGTGCAGTAAATTTGTAATACTTGATTTATAATATTTGAATGTAAAATTAAATGAACAGAGCTTGAATCTTTAACTGTGTGTATATAGCATGTTGTGTGGGCAGATGCAGGCAATAGGCCAATGCAGCAGGAAGACAGCCAGGTCTGCAGGCTTCTGTAGGGCTTCAAAATAGGTCATGTTCACATCAGGGATGTCTGCATAATTTTTCTGACTTCTCTGCTGCTGAAGTGGTTCAGGCCAGTGGCCCGTGGCTGTGGAGGAGAACACTGTGTGGGGGATGGGATAGATGGATGGAGACCTCCACATGAAGCATTATCATCATCAGAGAAGGCTGAAGACTTTTCATATAAACTGAATATGAAACATTGAGTCTCCTCTAAATGTTTAATTTCATAATGTTGAGTCAATGGGCAGTTATGACTGTGTCTGAGCTCATATGAAAACAACAAGCTCTTGCATTCACAGCTGCAGACTGTGTTTGTATTTGATGGTTTAGGTTCATGTCAGCTTTATGTTAGCGGTGTTTCATTTTGCAGAGGTGAAACCATGGCATCTTGTTATGGCATATGTTGAGAAATAGAGGATAGGTTTGTTGTCACATCTAGGAGAATTCATTAACTCTAAACCTTGTATGATGGAACAGACAGTAAGCTGTTCATGCTGTCACCAAAGAAAGGATGCAGGCTTTATCCTAAGCCTTGGTGTCTTGTTTCTCGCAGCATCACTCCTCTTGATCTGGGTGGAATGAGCTGGTTGTGGTGTCCAACTTGTGTGTAACAAGCAATGTATACATGTTGAGAGCTCACCTATGAAGACACATGTTATAATAATGCACCCTTTAAAGAAAAGGAACATATTGCACCATTGACTTTAGATCAGGCCTTTGTCGGTCAAAGGCACAATCGCTTTCTTCTGCTAGCTATAGATAGCGATGTCCAACAATGCGCCTGACCACACCTCATTTTAAGACCAGCATGCCTGAGCACACAGATGAACTCAACTACATTTTCTACTTTCACAACTTGGGCACTGAGCATGAAAATGACAACAGAGTTGGATGGAATGAGGCAATGACAGTTGCTCTGTGCCTGCTGTGAGATAAGACCCTTGATCTTAATTCATTCACACAATGAAAACATCATGGTAGAAAACATACAATAATGAGCACCAGTGTTCATGGGAGGATGTATAATCATAACCATGATCAACCCCTTTGATAGACTTGGATTAGATGAGACTTGGCTTGTTGATAACCATGTGACCGTGACGATATGAGCACAAAAAGCTCATGTCGTGACTCTTCCCACCCGTGTTTGAATGTCCAAATGATACTTTCTGCATCAGCATAGTGCTGAAGATCTGCATGATAACGCTTGGCCATCTGCTCACATCTCAGAGAACATTGATGAGTTCCATTTCCAACTCCTTGTTCTGGTCTTTAGTCGATCTTCATCAGATATCTCCTCAGCAGTAACCTTGTTGTCTTCATCTTCTCCAAACACAAAATGATTTAAAGCTGACATAGGTAACCTATGTAAAATGCACTTTTTGTCATATTTACTAAAACTGCCACTATGTCCTGACAGTTGTATATAAGACAAATAATGTGGGGAAATAAATCAGACTCGTCTTTCTTCATCTGCTGCCTGTCATTTGACCACTGCACCTGAATCAAAACAACCAATCAGAACAAAGAATCGGATTACGGGTGTGTTCATTCTTGTTTTTGCACACGCTTAAATCAAAGAGGACATCATGGGGAAACAACAACCAAGGAATGAGATGGGTATAGGCAGGATTTTAGAAATACCAACCCCCCCAGACAAATATCTACTCTAATAGATCAAACCTCTTTTTTCTTTTTTGGTTGAATTCTGCTTCTACAAGTGGTCCTAAATGCTGCTGCTAAGCTTTTGGTGTGGCCTTCATGTGACACCCATCTTGATTTCTCTTCACGGGTTCCCCATCAAATACAGAACTCAGTTCAGGGTTCCTGTGATGACTTACAGAGTTCTGCATGGTAAGCCACCTGCATATATTAGAAATCTGCTTCAGTCTTATGTCCTCAGAAGATCTCTGTGGTCCTCAAAGCAGGGTCTGCCTGTTGTTTGTTAATCTGGGATCAATCTAAAGGGGACTGCACTTTTGATGTTGTGGCTCCTAAACTTTGCTTAAATGTCATTTTGTGTAATTTTCTATTTCTTTCCGTTTTATGCTATTCTGTATTTGTTTCTTTATTTATTTTGTGAAACAGTTATGACGTCTCTTCTCTTAAAAAGGTGCTATATAAAGAAAAGCCACTAAATGTTGGCAATAGTTGGAGTAAAAAAGCAACTTACTCTATTTGAATACATTTTAAGTGTAACGATTCTCAAATACTGAATCAGCCTATTAAACATTCAGTATGTATTTAAAATGGTAGGATGCAACTCTTCTCACATAAAACTAAAACCACAAAACTCCTTGAGAAAAACAGATGACACAACCTTAGTATCCTGGATGGCAGCTCCAGCCCAGCACAGAAAGAGAACAATAGCTTGTTTCACAGTAAATCTTTATTTCTAGTGCAGACAACACACAGTGCTCATATTGGTTCTCCCTTTGTCTTACAAGGTGTCACTTAGTTCCTTTACACTGTTGAGAAAATCCCCAATAGAAGTGAGAAATCATGAGATTTCACGTTTAAAATGGTTTCATGTTTGGACAGCATCCTTCAGTGTCATTTCAACACTAACAGGTGATCCCTGCCCCCGGCCTGGGAAGACGTTTAAAGCTATAGCAACACTGGGACACAAAGACACGTCACATGTTCACAGTCATCAACGTCAGGCTGAGGGTTTGTGTCGTTTGGTGATCACACCTACACCCACATCAAACTGGTATAAGCCAACATATAAGTGAACATCTGCGTTTAACTTACAATATATAACAAAGTGATATGACTCATCCCTCTTTAAGTAACAGTGGTTCCAGAATAAAGGCCTGATTTTGGCCTAAAAGAAGAATAAAACGTAAGTAAGTTTAACTGACTTATACACTTTCACTTGTTCCAAATGTGCCGCTAAATACCATAAGCCAGTGAGCTCATTCATAAAGAAGGCTGACTGTAAAAGCCTGGTTTGAGTGATCCTAGCTAACTGGACCAGGATTAACTTTGAAAGTAATCTTAACTCTCACTAGCCTTGTCCAGAACAACATCTCGGTGGCATCATATATGTGTCAGAATTTGAATGCCTGATGGGATATTTTGAGTGCAGAAAGCTCTTTTTGCTGGTGAAAGTGGATTTGCATGTGGGGAAGAGTTTGAGAGAGCCCAAACAAAAGAACTTGGAAATTGAATAAAAGCAAATACTAGCACAGAATATTTTTTGTTTTCTTAAATTAAATAATTCTTAATCATAAACATCTGAGTTTCATCTTAGTTTCTATATAAAATATAATGCATGTGCTTTTTCTGCACTACAGATGTCCCATTTTGTACACAAAAATGGGACACAAATATAATCCGATACACATCACAGTCTTCATCAGCAGCTGAAGTTTGAAGCCAATTAAAATTTTTGTTGTTAAAAGCTGTGAAATGGCTTTGTGTGAATATTATTTAGTTATACTCTCAAGGTCAAAATGAACCTTTCACACTCACAGGGTTAGGACTGAGGAGTTTCATGAAGTCAGCTGTGATTGCAGGAGTTAGATGAGAAGATCAATATCACTCTCATGCTTGTTCTGTTTGATT
>JAOXYL010000030.1:11261109-11271209 GCA_028564955.1 Terapon puta
TTTTAAGAAATGCTGACATTCCATAGGTTGGAGATTTATATGAAGCATTGTAACATCTCAAACTTGCACTCTAAAACATTGAAGGCTTCATATCTCCGTTTAAGTGAGTTGTTCAGCTAAGGAAATAGGCTATGTCAGCTCTGTTTACAGGACTGTTGCATTTAGAGCTGCAGTACAGTGCCGGAAATACTGGAAAACAGCAAGGATTTTTATCATTCAATTTATCATTTCATCAAGGAATGAAAATGTTCTCACAGGCTGAACTTGTGCAGTTTGTAGTTAGATGCCTAACTGCAGACATTGGCACCTCTGAATAGGCTTGCCTCTGTTAAAATAAGAGGTTAGTATTATTCACTTTTTTGTAGAGAAATGTGTTTGATGAGGAAAATCTTTAAGTTTATATTATTACGAAAATGCACTGTGTGCATATTTAGATCTAACATATAGTGCAGTGTGCATTTCCTATCACATTAAACATTTGGTCCTTTGACCAAGTCAAATTTTGGAAGATCTTGAAATGTACATTATTGTCATTTACATTTGCTTGCTAGCAGTCTTCTTTTTCACTGTGTTTATTGGCTGTTTGCTACATTTCTTGGCGAGGTGTTTACAAGAACACTGACGAAGTTGTTCCTAGTGGTCAAAACATCAAGCAGGTACCTTTTAGCTGTGGAGCGAGAGAGTAGATGTGACATCACATGTTTTTTCTCTCTGGACACCATGACTTCCTGGACTCTAGTCGTCACCATGTGGCAGCCAGGCAACCAGTGAACCTGTGACGAGCTTGTTGCCAAGGAGTAGTCTGAGTCTTGAGCGAGGCTAGCTGCTTCACCTTGTTTCTAGGCTCAGCTCCAGTTACACTTCTCACCTAACTGTCAGCAAGACACCTTATAACCTTCCTAAAATTTCCAAAGCCTGATTTCATGGTTTCTTCCAAGAAAACAACCTTATGTTACTATAAAGAGGGAAGGGAAGACTGAAGCTGCCACTGCCACAATATGTAGTTAAATCTTCTGGGAGGTGTAGTAGGTGTTGCGACCACATGTTTGTAAATTCTCATTTGTCCAGGTCAAAGATAGTGACCACATGCATAGACTCAGTAGCTGTGCTTTCATCCCATTTACACCTACAAATGAAGCCTTAGACTTAAAACAAAGTAATAAGTTAAAGTAACATTTTACGTCCTATTTAGTTCCAGTTTTACTGACATAGTTTTGATTTTGAGGGTTCTTAATAAATAAAGTTGTTGCATTTCCTTGTCAGAGGGCTATATCTGCTCGGCCTTTGAATGACTTACATAGTCAGATGAGTTATGGTCCAAGGGTGTAATTTTAGCCTGCAAGAAGCATTAGTGGAGGAAGTTTGGAGGCGGAAAAGATACGTCTTGGCCCAAGAGGAAAGGTGTCTCTCTGCGAAAACAAACCCAGTGGTTCTTTGTTCTCACTCCCTCTCTAAGCTTCCTTCCTCTGACTGTGAGTGATGTGATGAGTGCGAACGTCTCTGCAGCCCCTTTTGGGTGGACTGTCTTGACTTTGTCATTATTCACATTAGCACAGGGGATGTGCTCAGTTTCAGCGATAAAACCAGCTAAAAACTCACACAATTGGTGATTTATTTCAGATTCAGTAGTGGTTGATGGTTATCATGGTTTCATGCACTCATTGTCTGTATGTGTGTTTGCATGTTTCTCTGTTTTTTTTAACAGGAGCGATACAGTGGAACCCCGACTTTCTATGTCACGACTCCTTCAGAGGGAGCTCGGGCTCTCAGTCTGTCCTGACCTGCAATCTGAGCACAACAGATTCATTCCACTTTCCACACTTTATTATTGGTGATTTTTTTTTTCAATTTTCACAATTAAAGTGAATATGAAGAATGATATGTTGTCATGCAGACTGGGACTGATTGGAAAGCACCTGCTAACACGATGAAGTGCCTTCATAGTAACTCATTGGTGTCCGTCTCTGTTTTGTCTTGGTCCTGCAAAGCTTTATCACTGAAATAACATTGAGCTTCATGTAATTTGAATTCCACGACTTCCATAGAGTAAATCATGCTGTTCAGAAAATATGAAACTTTTTAAATATTATATATCTTAAATCAATATTTTCTATTTTTTCTAAATATTAACATCCAGTGTCTGATAGTGTGAAAGAGGTTTCTGGAAGTGATGAACACTCAGAGAAGTATCATCAAGTCCAACTCTACAGAGCTTTTTAGCCTTTTCAAGCTGTTGTTTTGTTTAACAGCACATTTGGTGTTAGGGTTCAGTCTCTGTGCTAATATTAACTTTGTTTCCAAGGTTTGCATTTCTCATAAAAGGGAAGTCTTATTTTCAACTTACACTGGCTGTCTTAGCTTACCCCTTTCAGAATCAGTTCAGAATTAAATATAATCAACATCTACTGTATTGGATTTGTAAGAATAAACTAGATTTAGAAAAACAAACTTCTCTTTTGGCTTCTTGATTTGAAAAGATAATAAAAACTCTCTGTCTCTTTTAACATTTCCTACCATAAAGATTGCAAAGTTTTCACAGACATTGTAACTGAAAGGAAAGATCAGTTTAAAATCTTGGTCTTATAAATGGGATTTCTGCATTCCTGTCTAATGTTACCTATAGCATACGTTCATATATTCAGACTGGAGGAGAGAAATTTGGTCACTGATGAGGTACTTGTAAAATAGGTTTTGGATGTTATTGTGATGTAAAGTCATGCCTCAGCAAGGCGTCACTGGAACACCTTACAAATACTGCTGCCAGGTCCTCCAGGTCCAGGTCCTCCAGAAGTTCTCATGAGACACCCACCTTGATTTCTCTTCTCTGTTTCCCCATTAAATTAAGAATTCAGTCTAAGGGTCTTGTGATCACATCTTAAACTCTGACATGACTTCAAATATCTGCATCCACATTCGAGAATAAGTTAGCGATCTCCTGCAGGCCTCTGTGGTCCTCTACTGAAGGTCTGCTGATTGTTCCTGATGAAAGTTTGAAACTAAAAGGCACTGTGCTTTTGAGGTTGTAGCTCCTAAACTGTGGAACTCTCTCCCTTTGGACTTAAGGTCTGCTGACACTGTGCACCTTTGAAAGGCAGCTCAAGACCCATTTGTTTTTTTTAGTGTCTTTATATTGTCTTATTTTGTTTGTTACCTAATACCTGGTGTTAATGTCTGTATGTATGTTGGCTTCATTATTTCTGAAGCACTTGGTGCTATCTAAATAAAGTATTTTGTGATTTTCTACATTACCCTTATTTCTCCCAATAGCTGGTTTCTCTTGTGCATGTAACGCTGTCTTATGGTGAGCGTTTGTTATCCAGCGGTTGGCTGTTATTGGTGATAGGGTGATGGTAAGAACCACACTTCATTTAATTACACTTCACATATCTGTAACAGCCTCTAATCTTGTCAAAACCATATTCACACCGGTCACAATGGTAATGAAAGATTTCACTATCACTATTACAAGTAGAAAATGTGTCTCATGATATCCACAACTGTGGTAGTACTAACTAGTCTAAACCAATTTTAAGATATTTTTAATACTTTAAAAGTCCAGGTGGTTATTTTAACATTTTGCATCTGACATATATTTCAAATATCCAGAATTGAAATAATTTAAGATATCCATAGTTTTATCCACAATTTGTGATTTCCAGAATGGAATATAATTGTTAGAAGTCATAATATTAACAGCAGATATCCAAGGTGAAAAACCATTTCAGATTTCCATGAATCTGGAATATTCCAAAATACATTATGACTACTAAAGATGTCATGACGGATGTCTACATTTAGAATTTTGACAACACACAATGCAGTTTTCAGATATCCGCAAATAATGACGTTATGGAAATCTAAAATGATAATTATGTGTAATAAGTATACTTATTCTCATTTTCACAGGGACGAACCGAGAAACAGATAGGCAATATATGACTGCACGCGGTAGTTTATTAAATGAGAAAAGTGTAATAGTCATATTTTAGCATGATAAAACGTGTTTGCCAACACAGACCATCAGTATCCTGCTCTGAGACAGAAACATTTCTGGAGCTTCCCGAAGTGAAGGCGGAAGTGGGGCGGGGTTTACAGTGTCCGGGTTTACTTGGTGCACATGAAGGCATCACAGGGAGGAGTTAGCCGAGCAGTGAAGTTTAGCCTAACGCTAGCAGGAAATACCGAGGCTACCGCTGCAGCGGCGGAAAAAGAAGGAGCAGTCTTTAGTGTTTCACTGCTACCCAGACCCGATATTTCCTCGGCTTATACGCTGTCGCTTGGAGCCTGTTCTCGCTTTCGGTCCGGTCACATTCTCTTTACTTTGTATGAGGCCGAATAAAACGCCGGGCACTGGCCGGAGGAGGAATCTTATCCAGCGGCTGTAAACGGCGGACATCGGCGGAGCTACGGCCGCTTTGAATCAGGTGGGTTTGGTTTGGGTTGGTTGGGAGGTGGGCCCGCACACACCGTCTGCATGCGACTGGTGCCCCACAGGTGTCTGCTTGAGCTTCACTCGGATAACAACTGAGGCTGCCGGGTCGTCGCAGCCACCTGTTTTCCGTTGAGCACCTGAACGGCTCCAGCCCGGGCTAGCTAAAGTTGTTCACTGCTTTTATTTCTCTCTGGCTAACTGGCTACAACTGATTTCCCCCGGAGTTCAGACACTTTAGTGTTGTTGCCTCATTGACCACATAATTAGTACGTTTCGGAGAATTTTAGTGAACCTTTTCTCCACATAAATGCGTATTTTATGTTTTGATACTAACCAACAAAAGGCTCTTTACCTTTTTGTTAAACTGTGGGCAGCAGCTGCCACCTCTCCAACATGTCCCACCGCTCACCAACACTGCTCATCTATGTTACAGCTCCAGTTTACACTGAGCTCCACAAGTTTCTGTGGGGAATTGTTTTCATGCCGAAAGCACCACATCACCCGGGAGAGTCGTAAAAAGTGGTCAGCCATGTTCTGTGAAATCAGTGGGAATATCTCGAACGACGGGAACATTAAATCGTTATTTTCCCGTACAGAGATCGGAGTGGATGAGTGTTAATCAGATATCGCTGATTGGCTTGTGAACAGTAAACTTGCAGTAAACAAAGCGTTCAGTCTCGGACAACCAGCTCCAGTAGGTGTTAACACACACCTGGACTCTATGATGTCAACCTGGAGACACAGAGACCCAGCAGGACTCTGATTAGTGGTTTAACTTGTGTCAGCCGTGGAGCCAGGTGAGTAGTAGCAGTGGCAGGTAGTGTTGCATAATTACGGAAACGTATAACCCTCACAAAGGTGTGTCCTCCAAGCAGGTCTATTACTAAGCCCTTTGAGGCAACGGTCTGGTTTCATGAGAGACTAGAGGAGGAGCAGGGGGGGTGTTTGAGGAAGAGGCGTTTCACCGGTTTGGTTAGTTTCAGGAAAATTCACAACAAAACGGCAGCATGGAGAATAAAACAATGGACACGATAAACAGTCACCTTGTTTCTGTTCAGAGCAACCACTGTAGGACTGAACTGTGTCACACATGGGAGTCTCCATCGGGAGCCTGACCTCTACAAAAAAACTTTAAACTTAGTCTAAAGTTTGAGTTTAAATGTCAGCATGATTAACTTTAACAGCCTAAGGTTCAGAGGCAGGTCGGCAGGCAGCAGGAACGACCGCTCAGCGTGGACAGGACGCCGCTGAAGGACAAACAGACAGCGGCCCTCCAATCTCCACCTGCATCAGGGCAGGACAGGCCAAACAAAAAGCCTTTTGTTTTCACCAGACTTAGCACCTGCATGGTGAAGTCCACCTGAAACTACTCGGCTGTTTGCAGGTCGCCCATGCGGTGGAAATGAGGCAAATTATTATGGAGGCAAAATAAAGGGCCCCTCCCAAATGTAGGGCAAGCCACATGGACGTGCTCACCTGCTGAGTTTCCACTATGTTCCACTATGTATCAGAGAAGGCTTGAACAAAAGTGGGAACCTTTCTGTCTTTTTTTCTGTCAAATAATGTGAACACCCAGACACGACTGTCGGAGTTGTCCTCAAAGGCTGATTTATCAAACCATACATGCGTGAGGGGGTGTCCAAGAAGTGTCCTCCGCCTGCAGACTTCAGAGCGTTCGGCTCAGCCGGTCACGCTGTGTTTAGCACTGTTAACTGTTAACTTGAACCCAGTTTTAATGCGCAACACATTATCTGGCAGGAGAAGAAGCCTTTTCTGCGGTTTGCTAATGAGATGGCACAGGAAGTAGAAGGCTAATAAAAAATGTCCTCTGTCTCCCCAGGCAGGGGATGTTGTTTGTAAAATGACTAAGAACCAGTAACTGATGAATAGTTATTTGCAAAAAAGTCAGATGGAAAACACGCCATGATGTTACAGCCTTTAACTGTAATCATGGTTTTCAAAAGCGGTGTTATGCTGATTGCTGTTGACCTGTTACTGTAATAATGACAAGCTGCTGTCCTGTATGACAGTGTTTTAATGTCTGACTCTACACCTGATGCTGCTGCTGACAGCTCTGTGCTGTAGCTGTGTGAGCTGCTCTCAATGAAATGACAGTGATTTGGGCCTGGAAATGAACATTACAAATACACTTTTGTAATGTATTTGTAATGTAAGACACCTCTAATTATTGAAATAATTTGCAATATTTTGCTTCAGATATAGTTAATTTTATGCTTATTATAACAACCTTCAGGAAGTCCTATAAAGATGACCATATCAAGCTTTGGTTGTCTCGGTTGGAGATGTGTTGATTCTCTGGGTCGTCAGAGTTTGTGTTTCTGAACCACACTACATGAATTTTTTTTTTTTATTTAACCACTTTTGCCATTCAGCTTCGACTGAATATGTATGTATGTTTTCCTTTCGGTGGTACACTCCAGTTGTGCTGAAACTTTAATGAGAAAAGACAGCCATATTCACATGAACAGCCAAATGTCACTGGTGTTTTCCTTCACCGTGAGCAAACAACACGTCATCGGTTAACTGGCACACTAACTGATCCATAACATCCGTGCCCGGACTTTCTCCTCACCATCAGCTGCTCTGTATTCCACGTACCTCATCTTGCTGATGATGTGACACTCAACACTGACAGTTTTAGCTTGACTAGTGTAAACGCCGCACTCCTGGTCACTCCCCCTCTTCTCCACGTCTCCCTGGTTCTGATTACAGGAAAGAGGGAGTGAGTCGGTGGGAGATATGATATCCTGTCAGCCACACCCAAAACTGACAAGATCTCATTTGTGTTTTGTCCGGGACAGAGGAGGGAAGCATCTCTGTAATGTTTGCACTGTAGGTACGACAGACTCCTCCTACAGCCCGCTCTCTCTATCTGCATTCTTCAGGCCAAATGCACGAGAAAAGCATTTCTCTTTCACGTGTATTCACCAGTGCTCGGTCTCAGCCAAGAGTCAGCATGACACACCTGATAGTTTCTGTTTCGCACCGCTCCTCACCCTTCCTGACACCCATCACACAGTAACCCACAGCACACCAGCCAACGCCGACTTGAGACAACCCGTTTCCATCACCGCAACCAAGAATAGCTCAGTGATGTCCAGCTCAAGATCACAGAGAGGTGTCAGCCTACACTTTCAGTTTAATTTGGTGCCTTATCAACTCTGTGTGTGTGTGTGAGACAGAGTAGGTGTAGTCACAAGAGTGTTTTTGCGATCAGTCCATGTGTGCGAGCCGGTCGTCGGAGGCTGTCAAACAGGTTCTGCTTCACCCGTGTGACCTGATTTATTTAATGGCTGCATTTTTGACACGGTGAATGTGAATGTGGCACTGTGTAGTTCAAGTTTATGGCCTGGTCAGATGTCAATTAGAGATGGGTTGATAATCTTAACATCATTTTTTTTCCCTGTCTCACAGAGAGTGTCAGAGTAGCTTGTGATGACATAATTCCATAAGCAGAGTGTTTTGGATGCCAGGCATTTCCTGGCCATTCATGCTTACTCTGCAGCACTATGCTAGCTATGTTGTCAAGAGACACTGTCCGTGTAGCGGCTCTGCTGGTTGAGCCGCCTTCTCTTGAGGTTGTTATCGACGTGCCTGAGCGTGTTTTGTGCACATTTGTTTTCCTCCATGGATTCCCCTCTCGACTTAGATGGCAGGGCTGATATGCGGGGAATTCGATGACACCACTGAACTGTGGGATGCAAGATAACGATTGGCATTACTAAGTGAGAGTGAACACATTTTAGGTGAAGGACAGTTGGGATTGTACATTGCACCAGAGAGCCGCCACATTTCTGTCAGACCGTGTTGCTGAATGTGACTTTGTGAGCAGAGTCAATAAGCCAGTTGAATTTTGCTATCAAAGGTTCACTGTGTTACCATATCTCACTGAGGGATGACCTCACTGTAGATCAAACAGAGTGGCTCAGAGAGCCTTCACTGTAATTTACCTGTTTGTGTCCCGTACAAGTTCATTGCTCTTGTTGAGAAATTCCTGGGAAAATCCACACAAGAGAGAGCAGTCCCTGTGTGGTGAAATGTAAATGAACCTTTGTGCGTGTTCTCTCTTTCTATTGATTCTCATTGTTTTTCAGGTCTCCCTGAGAAAATGTTAAATATTTTCAGACTGACTTCCCCCTCCTACAATATGAAAAACTTCCAAACTGTAAAAATACCCATGATTCACTCTGTTATCATTTGGGAATGTTTTTTTTTATATTTAACATAAGCTTAAGTGGAAACATTAAGCACTTGGAAAAAAAAAACTTCTATGATAAAGATATTGAAGTTGAGGTGTAAAAAGCGGTGCCTAACTTTTGTTTATGATACATTTGTATATTTATCAGTCAGATAAAACTAATATGGAAACATGAAGCATGTAGACATGAGGCCACTTTTTTTCTCTCACTGCAACTGGTTTGTTGTGGGATAGTTATCACACCTTTTTTATATTCACCCTTTTCCTTTTAACAAAAGAAGTTGTGATGTCATGTTAAAGAATTATTCTTCTACCATGTTATATATTTCTTCTACAGTTACCATGAGCAACAGTGTGTTGTCTCTCAGTACAATTATACGTGGTGCTGTCTCGCTGAGACCTGGGTGATTGGATTTATACCACACTCAGATCTGCCTGACACCACCAACAGATGGTTAGCTTAGCTTAGCACAAAGACCAGACCCCTGTATATTATACTGTATAAACAGAACAGTTAAAGTTGCTGATAATGGGAAATATATAAAGTCATCAGCTTTATCCGTTAAATGTTGTCTAAAAGCAGGCATGGAAGAATTAAAAACTTTGCACGAGTAAAACACCAGTATAAAACAGGCAAAATTGATAAACTAATGGTAAGAATCAGACCACAAAGCTGATCCCCAGTGGATCATTTCCTAAAGGCAGTAAGGTCACACCACAAGTGTGTCCATCTCTGTCCACGAGCCCTTGAGCACAAACAAAGGTGTTCTTCCTGCTTCCCCTGGTTACTGATAAAGGCTCACACAGATACCCAGCCTAGAAATAGATGTATAATGATGAAGTGCTGAATTGGCGCGTCGATAGCTCGGCCTCTTTTAATGTTCGGTTGTTTCTTTTCAGTCACACCCAGACGTGACAAGGTTATGTGAGGAAGCGGAGGAGGAGGTTAGGCTGACTGTCTGAAATTAAATGGCCTTAAACATCACTGCAGTTCACATAATTGTGACATTCTTTCTCAGCCCTGGCCCTTGATAAGTAGCTGGTGTAGAAATAACACTTGAGCGCGTTTAATGAATGGGTAATTTGTGCTCCAGTGTCTGTCAGCTAATGTGACAGGCCACAATTAATCTGGTCGGAGAGAAACAACTGTGGGATTAGCATGTCTGAAGGCTGCAGAGAGAAACTCACACCTGACGTACCGCATGTGCGGGTGGCTGTTTTTACCAGATGAGCCCGTGCTTTCCATACTGGCGTTTGGCTTTGCTCTTAACACGTGTGCATGTTTTTCCAACAGCAGATTCCTCTCGTAGCCCTTAGAAGCTGTTGTATTTGTGAAGCAGACCTCCCACCCTGCCATTGTCAGCAGAGCTTATGACTGTGAGCTCCCTCTTTCTGCTCTGCTGCTCCTCCTGGGACTCTCTCTCTCACACACACACACACACACACACA
>JAOXYL010000030.1:11278195-11297404 GCA_028564955.1 Terapon puta
TCCTGTCTTCTCCAGCGTACCAGATGACTACATCGGCCGCAGGAATCTGGAACATGTAGAGGCCTTACAGGAGAATCCCGTCAACCCAAACCAGGTTGTTATTGGCTATGGACGAGGTCTCATGGTCATCTGGGATCTGGAGAAACAATTTGCCATCCAGCACATCCCTGCCACACAGGTAAGTGCTCTGTAACTCAGCGGTAAGGCTGTGACCTCAGAATACCTGCCAGCCCCGAACAGAGTGGTTCTAACCTGCATGCTTCATCTTCATATTTGCTTTGTGTATTTTCCATGTAACCTGATATAACCATAGCAACTGGAGAGTGTGTGGTGGACAGAGGACGGAGCCTACATCCTCAGCTCGCACAGTGATGGAAGCTACTGTCGGTGGATGGTGGGAGGAGAGGATGTGAACGAGGAGGAGGAGAAATCAGACATTCCATACGGTGAGGATAAAGATTTTTTTAAAAATTTTTTTATTTTACTGCCAGGCATACAGTGTGTTTTCCTGGAAGCTGATGATCACTTGTCTTTTATCGCTTCAGGACATTTCCCCTGCAAGGCCATTTCCAAAATAGTTCAGCTACCTACAGAAGATGGGTAGGTTCATTTACTTTTTGTGACATCTGTCACCCTCAACTAAAGTGGCTCGAACATCACCACTTTCTAATGTTTAACTTTAATTCTCTGGCGTGTTTCATGACCTACTGTTACACATTAATCTCTGTGCAAACTGAACTGAACTTCTGAACTTGAACGTGTGTGTGTGTGTGTGTGTGTGTAGGCCTCCGTTTCTCCTGTTCAGTGGTGGTATGCCAAGGGCCAGCTATGGAGACAGACACTGTATCACAGTGATCCACAGTAAAACACACGTAGCTCTGGACTTCACTTCCAGGATTATCGACTTCTTCGTCATCAGAGACGGACCTCAGCACAAAGGCAGGCAACAAACCCGACACCTACAACTGATGTGTGGCAAACAATAAGGACTGTTTGGGAAAGCTTGACGTCCTATATTCAATGTCCATCCCTAACTAAATCCCTCAGGATCATATTTTGTGAAGCTATCGTAGATGAACATGTGAAAATGTTAAAGTTTTAAAAAAACAACAGTCTGGATCAGAAAGGAAAGGGGAATATATAGAAAGCACACAGTAGTTGTTGTTCAGTTATTTATCTCTCTATCAGAGGGGACCCCAGTGGCCCTCTAAGCAGTTTCAGAGCATGGAAGTGAAATGATGTTACACAATATATTACATGAATCAAGGAGATCTCACAGAATTAGCCAAATGTGTGGTTTGGTTAAAAAGAGAGTTCAGAGTGGCTCCAGGCTGATTCGAGTGCAGGATTTAGAAGGTCAAAAGTCAAAAGCTTGGCACTGTCCTGGATCTAAGAGGAGCCAGAGACTCAAATTCAAGTGGTGCAGGGTGAGGAGGAGTGAGGTGTTTTTTTTTACTAGAGATACTTGCAACCAAGAATTCTTTTCTCCCACATGAGAGCGTGCAGTGTAAACAGTATATATTTAATTACTCTTATCACCGCGTCTTGTCCGTCTGCAGGAGACCCCAGTGCGCTGGTGGTCCTGGTCGAGGAGGAGCTGGTAGTGATCGACCTGCAGACAGAAGGCTGGCCGGTCATTCAGACACCGTACCTGGTTCCCCTCCACAGTTCAGCCATCACCTGCTCCCACCACGTCTCCGCCATCCCCCTCAAACTGTGGGAGAGGGTCATCGCTGCCGGAGACGTGCAGAAAACACACTACTCCAAAAAGGTACACCTTAGTCAGATGTTACTGGAAGAGTTGACCCTTTTTGCTCATTTCGAGCCATCCATTTGTGTTGATTTTCATTCATTTCTTCACACTGCAAGAACTTCAAAATACACATTGTTAAAAAATATTGTTGAAATGTATTTAGTAAAGATAATCACTATCTGAAGCCTTAATTGTGTAAAGCAAAGCCTTAAACTGCCTCAATTTTACAAAAAGTAGTATGGTTTGTTTTGCTCAATGGGATTAAATGATACTGTTGAAGCAAGATGCTATTTAACAGCACAGAACTGTGTTGTACAGAGAAAACCAAACTGTTGATAATTCACCTCTCTTTAATCGTCAAAGTGGAGGGTATTTTCACATTTTTTGGAGCAACTCCTGTAGTTACTTTTCTCAAACGATGCTCCATTTTGTCTGCTTTAAGTTAAAGACTTTACATGTAGATGGTAGATCTACACACACCCAGACACAGAACCTGTTTGTGACTAAAGAATCTGCTCAAGCTCTAAAGTTGTTCATCATATACGGTATGCTGTAGCCTGACTATGGATACATTCCTTCTCTCTGGTTGAACAGATGGCATTAAGTTGGTATTATTGTTAAACTTTCATTTCCCCTCTCTCTGTGCAGCCATGGCCAATAACAGGAGGCCAAAGCTTGGCCCCGGAGCCTCCGCAGAGAGACCTGCTGCTCACAGGGTCAGTTCAGCTGAACTGGACAATTATTTCTTTGAATTTTTCTACGACAGCTTTAATTACATCATGTTTATTTTTGCGTGTGTAGGCATGAAGATGGGACAGTGCGTTTCTGGGATGCATCGGGGGTCTGTTTGTATCCCATGTATAAGCTGAGCACAGCGGGAGTGTTTCACACAGACGCTGATCCCAACGATAACATGAACCAGGGCACCGAAGGAGAGTGGCCCCCATTCAGAAAGGTACAGACAAATCACAGCAGCATTTTGTTTGTGGGTGGACATTTAAAAGCCATTCATGAACTTTGGTAATTGTTCATTTCAAGGGTCTCTTTCTGAAGATTTCAACCATATTTTACAGTTGCAAAAAGCTCTGAAAGAAACTATTTAGATTTTTCTATAACTACTGTTTCTCCTGTCAAGAGTAAACTGTCAGTGAAATATCAAGTCAGAACTGAACTAGGAAAGCTTCTGGCTCTTTGTGTCTTGTTTGTGTCTTCCAGCTATCAGAACAATAGAAATACAGTGCTTCATTACTGTGTATGTAACCTTTGTTACTGGTGTCCAGGTTGGCTGTTTTGACCCCTACAGTGATGACCCCAGGCTCGGCATTCAGAAGATCCACCTCTGTAAATACAGTGGTTATCTGACTGTGGCTGGCACTGCTGGACAGGTGAGCTGATTCTGAACATTTCTGAACACAAACTGTAATATATGACAAAAGTAACATACTAAAGGTTGCTACAGTCACTGGAAAGAAACACAACATACAAATGTTGTTTCATTCCCACTACTGTAGTAACCTTGTAGCAGTGTGAGCAGTCAGTCCTGTTCACAGCTGTGAACTGCACACCACATGAAGGGGGAGTATTAATAGTCACAGAAAGAAGAAAATGATTATAGTGGTCCCTCGCTATAATGCGGTTCACCTTTCGCGGCCGTGCTGTTTCGCAGATTTTTTTGGTGTTATTTTGTACTCCTGTACAGTACAGAATGCATTCAGCTCACCAAATTTACAGAAATCTTCAATCGCAAGCAGTTTGAGTCTGAAGTGCTGTATGTTTACAAGTTTTGCACTTTGAGCGAGTTTAAACAAGAGAGAAAAGTGAGAAAATGTTAGTATGTAAGGGGTTTTACAGCCTTAAAACATCTATAAAAATTGTAGAAAATAAAGCTGATTACTTTGCAGGTTTTGCCTATCGCGGGTTATTTTTAGAACGAAACTCCCGTGAATAATGAGGGACCACTGTATTTTAAAGGATAGTTATTTTTACAACTTTGGTCCCTCTATCATGGCTTTAGCCATAATTTCTACCATGTATTATAACAGTGGACTCACTGAATAAGTTGCTGAGCTTGGTGAACACAGTGACATTGCTGAAACAATGTTCAAATAAACATGAACAGAAGGGTATTGTTTTCTTGTTTTAAAATATCTTTGGGTGGCTAAAAGCATGAAGATAAGACCCTATATATACCACTTCTATGATTTGTCTAAATCCAGCATGTAAAGACTGTTTGAGGGATGTTTGTGTGCATGAGCAAGTTACCATTTAATTTGTGTCAAGAAGGAACTCATATGTGTGATGTTTCCTTAATGCCCCTGAATGTGGACCTCAGTTTAGTTTAATTAATTCAGTTTGAGAGTCAGTCTGGTGAAGAGTATTGAAAGTTTTTGAGGGTGTGGTGATCAGAATGGGACTCTCTATCTTCAGCCACCGAGTCTTAATATCAGTTTGACCGAGGCGTCGTTCTGCTTATTCACTTTTACTGAAGCGTGTTTTGTTTGCGGTTCCAGATCCTGGTGCTGGAGCTGAATGACGAGGCAGCAGAGCAGACAGTGGAGGCCAAAGTTGTGGATTTGCTGCAGGGCCAAGAGGGCTTCCGCTGGAAGGTAATCAGCAGTGTTGGACTGGTTACTGCAAAAACAAACACATTACTCATAACTTCACAATGTTAAAGCTGCACTCTCAGAGCTTACCGTGCTGTTACAGTATGTTACCTTCCTGATAGTGCTGACTGTTACTGTACATTACTTATCCTTTACTGGGGAAAATCCAGTGTTTACACTTTTTAACCCTAACCCAAACAGAGATTTGTGCCCCCACTCAGCTACTGCCGCCCCCTCTATGCCCTTTATCATATCTGAACTTACTGTGCCAACAATAGAGCTATGGCAGCAGCACAGAGCGTTATATTGTTTGATCTCTTGCTCCTCAGGGCCACACTCGACTAGACGTGCGAGAAGAGCCGGTACAGTTTCCTCCAGGCTTCCAGCCTTTTGCTCTGGTCCAGTGCCAGCCTCCTGCTGTTGTCACCGCCCTGACCCTGCACTCTGAATGGAAGCTGGTGGCCTTTGGCACCAGCCACGGCTTCGGCCTATACGACTACCAACAGAAGAACAACGTTCTCGTCAAGTAAGGAGAGGCAGAGTTTTCACTCTCCAGGAATGTTCTTCATGTTTTTAGCAGTTTCATAGTTGCATTTGAGTTTTTTTTTTTTTTTTTACAAAAATGAAATCCATGCAGGTTTCCTTTGGTGTCACATCCTTTCACATGCAGACAGACTTGAGATATTGTAGCAGGTTTAAATATAGTTCACATTATGTGGGTGAGGCAAACGATGAGAAGTCATTATATTGTGACACACTTAAATATCTGCATTATTCATTATGAACCTTTTAGCTTTTAAACAGCTGTCTGGCTTTTTTAATTTAGCACTTGCACAGTTATCAACACACAGACAGGGACAGACATCCTGCTGCACATCCTGCAGTAATAATATCATTGTTGTGAGTAAATGAATCATATTGAAGCCCCACAGTAAAAATAAGCAGAAATGACACGTGCAGTTCTGAAAAAGTAGAATGTGGAGGGAGATGCAGCTTCTGCTTCAGTGAGATCAGTTGAGTCATTAATTGTGAGAGAGAGAGCGCGAGCCCCTAAAATATAAGATTTCCCCGAAAGAGGGGAATCATTTCCAGTTATTTAGTACATGCACAGAGCCAGTGTTTATTTCTGCGTGTGTGAACTCTGTAGGTGCACGCTGAACCCCAGTGACCAGCTGGCCATGGAGGGTCCTCTGTCCAGGGTGAAGAGCATAAAGAAATCACTGCGACAGTCCTTCAGGAGAATCAGACGCAGCAGAGTCTCACTGAGGAAACATCACGTCAACAACGCTGCCAAGGTAAATGAACAGCTCTCAGCTCTGGAATGCTTAACACCGAAGGAAGGTGGGAGAACCTCCTGTCATCTACTTCATCTACATCTAACCTACGTCACTTTTGTGGCCCTGCAGCTCCAAGAGGCGAACGCTCGTCTGGAGGCTGAACTGGCAGAGATGGAGCTGGCTCCCGTCCAGCGGAAAATCGAAGCACGTTCCTCAGACGACTCCTTCACTGGTCTTGTACGAACGCTGTACTTTGCTGACACCTTTCTCTCAGACAGTGAGTTACTCCATCTAATGCTTTTTGTTCTTTCTTTTTTTTAAATGTAACTCTTGTAATGGAAATCTGCCTTCATTGTTATGTTTTCCCTTATTATATAGGGAAACTTTGAGCGGAAAATGAAAAACACACACTATGGTCACATTTTTAAACAGGCCATACTTTTATTTTATAATCATAAGTAATAGTCTACTCTTTCTTCCCTTGTTTTCGTAGGTTCACATAACACACCCTCCCTATGGGCAGGGACTAATGGCGGCTGTGTGTTTGCGTACATGCTCCGCCTTCCTTCCGTAGAGCACCGAGCAGATGAACCAGTCACCGCACAGCCGGGTGAGAAACCGAATTCAGACCAGCTGTTTTAAGCATCCCTCGCCATCTTGTCGCTAACATTCCCTCCCCCCTTTCTTTTTCTCCGTCCCAGCTAAAGAAATCCAGCTGATGCACCGGGCTCCTGTCGTCGGTATAGTGGTGCTGGACGGTCACGGGACTCCTCTCCCTGAGCCCCTGGAGGTGGCCCATGACCTGGCCCGCTCACCTGACATGCAGGGCTCGCACCACCTCCTGGTCATATCTGAGGAGCAGTTTAAGGTCAGCCTCACACACACACACACACACACAGATACTGGAGACAGAGGGAACAGAGATTAAACTCAGGAGAACAGAAGTAGAACATATCGTTATAGCAATACATCAGTTTGTGAAAGTGAAGATCAGGTCCCAGTTGTTGTTAATCCACATCCAGTATGATACAGTATGGTCCATTTAAAATGTGCTTTTAATCCACTTATTAGATCTTGTTGAATTCAGATCCCCGCTGAATCCTGAAAATAAGAACAGGAAGATATAAATGATTGATGACCTCTATAGCTCCTTGTTCTAGCTTGTTCAACACTAATAGAGAACTATTAAACTGATCAAGTTATCATTTCACAAAAAAAAATGTCATATGACCATAGTGTGTTTTTTTTATTTTCCCCTCATAATTTTTCCCAGCCAGACAACCACGGGTCTAAATAAACCAGGATTGATGGATTAATAGTTACCCACTACTGATACAGCCGCTTGTGACATTTGTCAGTTCAGTCCACCTTGATGGGAATAAAATGAAATGGGAACCATGCTTAAGTTTTTGGCACTAACAAGTGCAGAGTCACTGTAGTACACAGAGCTACGATGTACAAATGTATTCACCATCACTTTTTAAATGTTTCTCCTGATTACAAACAGCCTGCAGCAGCTGAAGATTTGTTTATGGATTAAAACGTAGTCACCAACTTAAAAATACTGTGTGTTCAGGTGTTTACTCTGCCAAAAGTGAGCGCTAAGATGAAGCTGAAGCTGACGGCCGTAGATGGCTCCAGAGTACGGCGGGTCGGCGTGGCCTGGTTCGGCAGCCGGTCCGACGACTACAGCGAGAGCGGCCTGGTGGTCCTGACCAATCAGGGCGACCTCCATGTGGTGTCACTGCCGACGGTCAAGATGCAGGTTCAGTACCCCTGCATCCGCCGAGAGGACGTCAGCGGCATCGCCTCCTGCGTCTTCACCAAGCACGGCCAGGGTAAAGATATAAATCTACACACATACAGGCTTTGTGTAATCCAGTCTGAACTTCATTCTACCTCATGATTTAAGCCTTAAACAGTCCTTTGAAGAAATGGGGACCAGACGTGCTGTCTTTGAATAAAAATACTACCTCTAATAGCTGGTTTTGAGGTCTTGCTAAATGGTATAACACGTTAAAGTAGATCATAAAACACATTTTCACATCTCGAGTTACCAGTAGCTCACTTGTTGCGTATTGTTGTCTTCCTTCAGGCTTCTACCTGATTTCTCCATCCGAGTTTGAGCGCTTCTCTCTCTCCACCCGCTGCGTGGTGGAGCCTCGCTGTCTGGTGGAAGTTCCTCTTCATTCGGGCGCCTCCACCCAGCACAGGCCACAGACTGACGGAGCTTTATCTGCTCATAGGTACGCACACTTCAGCTTCTCCGTTTTACTCTGGAAACTCACAGTTTACGTCGGCACTAACGAGTCTTCTCTGCCTTTGTAGGAACACCAGGCACGACAGTGAGGACGCAGGTAAAGTGTCTTTCAGAGACCTTCAAATGTGAAACAGCATCGTGCATAAACCTGCATCGGCTGAGGACCACGTCCACGTGTAGTTTTCTGTTTGGTGTCGTAAAGCTCTGTGCTTGTGCTGTCTGTCTGTTTTTACACACACAACTTGTTTGTGGCTGACTGTACTCACGTGTCCTCTGCCTGCTGCCTGTGTGTTCCAGAAAAAGCAGCTAGACGTGTTATGGAGCATGCTTTGCTGAATGACGAGAGTGAGTACTTGAGAGAAAGCGAGCGAGGAGAGAATGTATTTAAACTGTGAGGTAGAAATATCATACCCTCTGTATGATATGCGAGGCCCCTCTCTTACTGTATTTGAGCCCTTAAAGTCTGGCTTCAGCTGTAATGGCACCGTGCTGCCTCTGCTAACTGGTACGTCAGCACTCCGCTCCCCTTGTCATCGGCAGGTTGTGTCACAGCCGTGATTACCAAACATCATCCATCGCATGACTCGTATAACTTGGCTTTGATCTGAGCAAGCTGTGTCCTCCTGAGGCTAACCTGCTGCCACAGGTCTCATGAAGTGTACAGTTCACCAGTGAGAGCGCGGGTCAGTTACAGTCCTGTCTTTTCTTACAGAAGTACTTCAGGAGATCCAGAAGTCGCTAGAAGGAGATCAGACGTAAGTATCGGCCATTGTTGATTCAATCAGGGGAGCCTTCCTTTTTCTAAAACCAAACAGCAGCACCGGTGTCTGATATTATCAAGTGAATACAGTTTTAGGAAATGTCTCTCCAGGCCACGTCTGAAATGGAAAGAGAAAATAATTTATCATAAATCAAGGTTTTCTTAGTGTCTTTGTGCTCCAGTTTTCATCACGAGACACAAACATGGGACTTTGAACAGAGACAGTTTACAGTCTTGTTCCATACACGCCCACCTCTCATCACATGACCACAGATAGTCTTCGCTGTTTGGTGATAGTCAAATGGTGTTTTTATGTGTCAGATTGAAGTGTCACAGGCAGCTGATCATACATTTAAGCTTTTGATCGGCACTGATTTGTAGCTGTTTCTGCACTATTGTTGCAAATGAGGCAAAGGTGGAGCCCCTAAAGTTTATTAAAGTGAACAGGATAACTTGTGTGTGCATGATTAAAAATTACTATCCAGGCCCCATAGGCAAGAGAGAGATGCTGGTTGAAAATTGCCAGTCATGTTAGCTCACAAGTTGCACACTTATTTTCCCTCTCGCTGTAGCTCAGTGCCTCCTGCTGGTTTTTAGCAGCACATCATGGAACTCTTTAAGATTTAAACATTAGACTCGGTGAATGTGTTTACTCTTCCAGACACACATGAAAACAGTCAGAGTGCTGTGTAGCTGCTGTGCCTTCATCATTGCTTTTAGTGTGTGCATGGTATGCTGTGTAAAACTGAAAGTCTACTGCTCTTTATAAGCGGCCAATTTATATCTGCAGCACAAGTTACCATCCATCATCTTCTGCTTATCTGGGAGCACAAGTTACCATGATGGTTTAATTAGGTTAATAGGGAGTCACCTTAGTGACATTAAAACCTCCTTACTTCATTCTTCATAAACCCTTTTAATATGATTTTAAGCTTTTTAAGTTTTGGCATAATTGGTATAACTTGACATGAAATATTTACAGGTATGAAAATTGTAATCACAGTAACACCCACATGTGGTGAACTCTTTCACTTTCACTTCACAAAGAACATAAGTTTTAGTCAAACTCTAATCTAAAGGTAGTCATGGAAACTGTCCAGCTGCCTTAAAGCTTAGACTCGTTGTGTTAATGGGAGCGGTTGTGTTTGCTGCAGGTCATTCCTGGAGAACAATGTGAAGAGTGCTGTAGCTTGACAAACATCTCTGGACAGTTGAGGTGAGACTGAGGCGGTATCACATTTTTATATTTTTGCCTTGGACTGTGGCTGACGTTCTGTCTTTGCATTGTCTCTCCTCAGAGTGAACTGACCTGTTGCTGTGTATGAAGCATCCTGCAGTCCTGAACCAGGACTCTCCTCCTGCTCACCACCACTACTGACCCCTGACCCCTCGCCTGAGTGACTGACCGCCCCACTTTCAGCTCGCAATGGCCCTTCATAGAAAGACACCAAAGGGCTCTTGGCAGTAGTGCTTTCTGAGCACCCAAAGGGTGTTTGAAGGTTCTCTGACGGTGCAGACAGAGGGTGAAGGAAGAGACACCAGCCGTGCCTAAAGACCACACGCTGTACACAAATGATCACAGCAATGGTCACAACCATTTAACCCAAAGTTACATGAAGCACATTCCTGATGTGACCAATGCCATAATCCATTACACCGAGGTCATCGCCAGCATCCAACCTGCCATCCTGTTTGACTTCCATAGCAACCATACTCACTGCATTTTGAAAGCCTTCATCACCACAAGCCTTCTCACATGGATTCTGCCAGTGGAAACGGTTCATCCAATCAACACGCTCTCTGCTGTGCAGTCTCTCTGGCCTTCATCGCCCCATATGGACATACAGCTGGAAGGAATGTGGGGGATGATTTAATGTTGATGAAAATATTTTGTAGCTTAAATTTTAGGTGATTTGTGCCTGATTTTTATATTTGAAGAAACCTCAGAGCTATTCTGTGGGAGCCCTTTTTCTGCCAGGTGAAAAGAAAAAAAAATGGATCAGTCACGGAAAAAGTCATGGATGTACTCGAGTCGTAATGTAGACTGTTTTTGTCATCCTTTTCATTTTAGCAACTTTTTTTTTCTTTTTCACGGGAATTTTGAATCCATATTGTTCAGATAAACATCAAGGGAAAATGTATCCAGTGGTACCTGGTAAGAGAAAAAAAGTTTTCATATATGTTGAACAACACTGATGTTAATTATTTTTTTTATTTTTCCTTTATCAGAATTAGTAATAGTTTCACAAGCTGTATTGTTCCCTGTATACTGCTAACAAAGTACCCTCCCGTCCACTCTGTAACTTTATAACCGGCCATAGGTACTTCTCCACTACTGCGGAGCTCACCATGCTGTACTTTTTGGGGAAACAGCTTTCTATGGGGTTTGGTTTTTAATTATTTTTTTATGTAAACCATTTTTTTATTTCAGCAATGAACGATGTAATTTAGGAATGTAATTGTAAGCTATTGTAGTGAAATGTTTTTAATATATACAGTATGTAAGTGACTCAGTCTGTACCTGTGGGCCTGTTGTAACGGGGTTGGCTGCTATGTAGATCGTACAAGAAAATATTTTGGTACTGTGTCTCAGAATGCTGGGTATTTTAGCATCAGCCTAGAATATATTTTTGTAGTGAACTGATTCAAGAACCCTAATTTTTTTGATTTGTAACTTTGATTTGTAACACACTACAGTTTTCTTGTGGATAAATATTTTGTTTTTTCCCAGAATTACCGTGTATGTCTTTATTCTCTCAGAACACTTCTTATTTACTATGTCTACTTCTTATTCTTATGACTTTATAATCTACCTGGCTTACTCCAGAATATGAATGAATGATGACATGAAGGCTGTTTCAGAGTTTCTGTATGCACTGAAACTTGAAAAAAGCCAGAACATTTACTCTCCAAACCATCATTTTGGCCTGTCTGATTATATTCCAAAACTCAGTCTTCTTTTTCACTTTCTGGTTTTTGTCCTGGAGTCCCAGCTATAATTTTGGTCTTTGTGAGCCGCAGCAGCACAGTCATCTCTGGTGAAGTGGATAAAAGAGGGATCGGTTGTCATACATGCACAGCCAAGAGTTTTGATCATCCATTATAGAATGAGGCGCTTTGTCCACTAATTGCCTCAAGCCGTGGTGGCTTTACTGCAACCTGAGCTCTCTAAGGACCTGGCTCAGGATGGGCCAGCTAACAGGAGCACGACTGTTAGAAGATGACCCTGCAAGATGAGTCACTGTCGTTTGCAACCTGAAGATGTTAAATTAGCTAGAAAATCATGCCTGACCATAGTGAGCATAATGTGCTTTATGTTCAGGTCACAATCATTTATTGAACTCAAGCCTGACATTTATGTCTACAGTTTGTCCTCTGCAGTATGCAGCACTGATATCAACCTTTTCATAAAGTGTATTCCCTAACTAAGGAAGTTTTCCTTTGGTCTAAACTGCAAAGTCTTCTTAATTAATTTGCATCTACTTTAGCAAGGTTACACTGATGAATTTGCTGCTGCTTGTAATTGTGATGAGTTCCCCTAAACGGTGTCCTATCACATATTACTGGGCATGGTCTGGTGTAAACTCAAACCTTAATCTTTAAAAGTGCAAATCAGAAATAGCACTGAAAGAGAATGCTGATTCAGCAGAAAGCAATAACCTTACATTTATCATATTTCTGATTCATTTTTTGTCATTTGTGAAACCTGAAGAAATATTCTCTTTCCACTGCCAACCATGATCCACTTTTTTAGAAACACTCCATTTGATCAGATACAATTATTTTACTGGAATCAAATTTTCTTTTATTGTATTTTATTGTATTAGACGATATTCTGAGAATACTTTAAGTACCGAATACATCACTGTATATGTAGAGGAGTGGGTGGAGGTGTAGTGGGGAATATTTAAATGTCATGTAATGTTCATGTAAAATGCTATAATTTAAGTCTTTCATCTAATCTTTATTTTCTAATTAGTATTCATCTCCAATAAAAAAAGAAAAGAAAAGAAAAAAGACAAAGAGAAATGTTAAATGACAGCATACACACATCATTGTCAAACGCTACTTGGTGGAACTCTGAGAAAAAATAGTCCCTGTTTAAGTTCTTATGAGCTGGGATAGTGACAATTTTGAAATGAGGCCAGCATTTCAGCACACACTGACAGAATCTCCCTCTCCCAGAGGAAAAAGCCGGGTAAAGCACCCCCTTTTTTTTCTCCTCTCATTTTCTCTCCCTCTCTCACCCATCAGCGCCTATTGTTGATCACTCAAGCAGCACCTCTCACCTTTCCTCCCAAGCATTCACCAGCTGGCCATACGAACGGCAGCAGAGAGATGTGACCTGCCAGATAGAGCTGTATTATTCAGAAGGCACTTTGTGTGTGTGTGTGTGTGCGTGCGTCTGTGCACCCCAGCTCACCTTTGTCAATGGGGACGTTGCGTGTCTGTCCAAACTACACACACAAACTTTTGTTGGGTGTGTATTGCATATGTGGCAGTGTGCCCTCCTGTATAATAGTGGGTGGGATATTGGTGTTTAACTTCCCCTCAATTCTCCTCCTGAATATGGGTGCCTGTTTGTATCAGTGACACCAGCTCTTGAGGACAAGCCGGAGCACTTTGCAGCCCCCCAGCCATGCCTGGGTTTCACCTGAGAAGCCTGGTAAGCTATGTTACACTGAAATGAGCTCTCACTGCTTTCCCCCCAGGGCGCGCAGGCTATACAACTACATTTAGACTGATCTAAAGATAGCCTTTCACTGCAATTTAGATTTAACCTACAGATAGCAGCTCTCATGTGGTGTTTCAAAAGGAAAAGGAGAGTCGTTTAAGGAAGAGATTAATAGTCACTTTGCATGAACTTTGCTTTGTTGTGCTGTTTGCCTTTTTTCACTATATGATACATTGTCAATTTTGTCTTGGTGGAGATGTATTACAGCCCCTCCAGCTCAGCCTAGCAATGATCACATCTGTGTGTCTTTACCTTAAGACAATGATTAGGGACCTGGCCTATATGCTGTTGGGTTGAGCCAGATACCAGCTTTCTTACACTCCGTAATTGTTCATTCTATTGAGTGACTAATTCATCTTTCAAAATATGTTATGGATTGATGCCTCATTATTTGCATGACATTCCATTTTCCTTACAATATATGAAGTTAAATGACAAAATAGAGACAATTTGTGTGTTTTTGTTTTTCCAGTTAATTTTAAGTCTGGGGAATTGATAGCCATGCCGCCGGTCAAGTCCCAAGGCAGAACAAATGCAACAAAGCAGAGGGCAGAAGCAGGTAAAAAAGGAAGTCGACTGAAAAGTGGGAGACAGAATGGCTCCAAAGTGCCTCATGGGAAACAAAAGCAGGGTGGAGGGACTTCACCAACTCTGGAGGATGGAAAGACAAATGAAATAAAGAATAATCGGAGGAATAAAGCAAATCTAAGTAAAAAGACGGGTACAGAACAAAAAAAACAAGCAGGGAATCCATTAGAAAATGGAGCAACTGCTAACGATAGATCACAACTGCAACAAAAGAAAGATGGTAAGACTGCAGGAGGTATAAACAAGAGTACCAAACTCAAACCTTCCCCCAAAACAAACCAAACTATACAAGGGAGGATCAACAACAAGCTCCTCACTAAGGATGAAAAGAGACATGTCCAAGTAACAGAGAGTGAGGATGATGATGAGGAGGAGGACGACGACGATAATGAGGAATCAGAGAGCGATGCAGGAAGCTCAGCAGAGGTGACGGAAGAGAGAACTAGTAACGATGAGAAGGAGGAGGAGCCGAGCAGTAACGAAGAGCCAGCTGAGACACAGGAGAGTGAGGAGAGCAGCGAGGAGGCAGAGGAATCAGACACTAAAGATACAGAACAGACGGCAAACGAGGAATCTGACAAAGAGGCTTCCGGATCTAGAAGTGACTCAGAGGTTAAACCAGCTGCATCTAGCGAAGAGGAAGACGAGAAGGAAGTAGAAGAATCTGAAGCGGTCATCAGTGATGGGGGTGATGACAAGGATATAACCCAAGAAGACACTTATGAAAAGTCAGTTGCCGATAAAGCCTGCAGAAGACGCGGACAACCTCTTCGTCCCTCAAAGCCTGTGCAAGGGCCAAAACACAAGATGTTTAAAAAAACAAAGGCAGATAAGCAGGCAGAGAAAGCTGAGAAGCAGAGGGCCAAAGCTGAGAGGCAGAGGTTAGAAAAGGAAGCCAAACAAAAAGCCAAGGAACTAAAAAAGAATAAAAAGAAGCCACAGAAAGAGGACAAGCCCGGTTCTGCAACAGAAGAACCATCAACAGGTCTTTCCTTAAATAAGGATGACGCAGCAAAAGGCAAGACCCAGTTAGCAAACAAAAGAAAAAATATTAATGAGAATGATGTTCCGGTAGAAGCTGATCCAGATGAGGATGAGGAGGAGGTGGAACCAACATTGACCAAAGCCATCAAAGGCCAAAACAGAATCATGCTTCTCAAAGCCAAAGGTAAAGACTTCAAAGCCATTGTAGACACTGAGGAGCAGCAGGAGGCTGAAAGTGTCACCAAAGGGCTGCCACAAAGACTGCTCTTGGGAAAGGCCAAGAAAGCATCGAACAAACAAAAAGAAAAAAAGATGTTAGCAAATGCTAATGAGGAAACATCAGAGACTGATGCTGTGGACAAGGGGAGCGGCAAACTGAACGAACGTTTGATAGCACGGAGAAAAGGAATGACCACACTTCGCAGAGTGTCTGGTTGGATTCAGAAGAACATGCCACGGGGGTTAAACTTAAGAAAGAAGCTTTCTGCTTGGACCAAAGCAATTGGGGTCTCCCGCTGGCTCTCTCTTAGGGCAATAAAACAGAAGCAAGGTCTTAAAAAATCAAAGGGCAATATCCTCAAACACAGAATGGCCATGAGAGTTGCCAGTAAAACCAGCCTGGCCAGTAAGAAAAATCAGAGCTCCTCTGAAGTGGCCAAAGAGAAAGCTGGCCCCCAGGTACCTGTAAAGGCAGGGGACAGAGGGGAAGAAGTGACCCAAGCTGGGGATAAAGAGGTAGAGGCCAAATATGCTGTGGTACTCCCTAGGATGAACAAAATGGACAAGGCAAAGACAGCCGAGACACCCCAGGCAGCTCCTGGAACATCTACTCCATCAAGTACCACTGGATTACCTGGAGAACCCACTACATTAGAGCCCAAACCCCCAAAACCAGGTGCCAGGCTCGTGCTCCCTGTCAAACCAGATCTCAGCAACTTAAAGTCCATCAAAAAGCCCTTGTTAGGAGGGTTAACATCACGTGGTAATGTGACAGAGAGGACCACTGTGTCAAATAGTACACCTAAGGGATCATCCAACACCGAAGATAAAAATAACAGAGCTGCTGTAGACAATCAAAATGGAGTCAGCATGCTACAGGCTGCAAGAGGAAAACTTGACCCAACCCAGCTCAACCTGACCAAGATGTCCTTGTCAGGAGGAACAACAGGTGGTGGACTGGCTCGAGCCAAGGGACAAGACCCAGAGAAAGAGGCTACAGCTGGAATACCCAAGTCCACCGCTCAGCCCTTGCCAAATGGAGAGGCAAATGTGGTGACGTCAGGAGTCCGGTCCTTGTATGAAGAAGAGGCAGACAGAGAAGTGGCCCAGCTGATGGGGGAGGGGGGTATATATACTATCACCCAACCAGAGGTGCATTGGGCTGGGAATCCACGGATGAGCGGAGACCCTCAGGTATGTGTTACATTTTTGGCAGTAGACTTGAAATCATCTGTATGGAAGGCACTCTACCACTTGTACTAGCAAAAACAAAAATAATCTATCTTTATCATCTATCATCTATTCTCTATCTATCGACTGTGTGTCGTTCAGGACTGGCTGCGTGCTGAGAACCTGCTGCCACACCAGACAGTGGAGAAGCTATCCAAGTGGACAGTCTATGATGATGCGGGCCAGGCCAGGACAGTTCCTGTCCACAATGGCAGGGGCCCCTGGGAATCCGAGGACCCTACCCAGGAGATGCTGGAGAGTCGACTAGTCAGCACACAGGTATTGATACTACATTATTATTAAACATTCACCCCAGTGGCATGCATTAAGAATATCTTTTTTTTTCTTGTCATTTGAATTGTTTCACCATACTGTTGTATAGCTGTTTGAGGACCATTACTCTCATATGTTAAAAGTCTTTGTTTCTAATCTCTGACTCTAGCTGGTTGAACTTTGATGTGATTATGCTGGAATTAAATATGAGGTCTTCAAATTGACCTCATAGGTCTAATGCAGTAAAATAAACAAAGTTGCTGTATTTCTCTATTGTTGTCTATCTTGCTGTGATGAGACAATCCATCTCCATGACCAGTCACAGCTCCAGTACCCAGTAGCTGGAATTTGCATTTGGTATCAGCTTTTGAGCAGTGTTCGGAAAGTGGGGATCCTCATGGTGACCTGATGGAGGCATAAGACTCAGAATGATCATTCTCATCAAAATCCATGCCACACTTCATAGCTACCATACATGGTCGGTAGTTATCTAAATAACTTACAGGTAGGATGTCATGTTCCAATGCTTTGGTCCAGCAATCACCAAGAAACCTTGACTTGCACGTTAGTCATTTCAGAGGCTGGTAATTGTGGTTGTTTCTCATCTTGGTTTTGGAGTATCAGCATACCTAGCAGCATACATAGTTCTACTTCATTGCTTATAGCTGGTGTGCACGCACAACAATAGAGCATAAGAGACTCGCTGTTGGTTTATTTATTTCCTGGACTATTCGGATACAATAGAGCATACAACACACTGCAGCGCACTGCTATCAGCTGACACACTGCTCCACCACTGTGAGCAGATTGTTTTACCTGCCGTGGAAGGTTATGAGTGGAGTGGACCATTAGCTTTCTGAAATAAAATGTATCTTAGACCATATAGGGCTTTGGCGTAGGTTTATTGCCTTAAATGTATTAGATTTTAAACAGATGAGGAAGGCTGTGGAGAGAATGTGAGGGCATCAGAAGTTGTCAGATTTTGTGGGCCTGACTTGAGGGCTGCTCTTGTCTCTGCCTTTTTCAGGTGGTGATGCCTGGCAGCAAAAGAGCTATAGAGGTGGATGAGGTGGAGGATCTGTCTCAGTTAGAGTGAGTTGTCTCTCTTTCACACACACACACGCACACATACAGATATAATACAGAACAAAATATACATACCTATATATATTTTTCTAATATTCTTAGAGAGGTGTGCGAGAGTTCTGTGCTTCTGAATCTAAAGAAGAGGTTCCACCGAGACTGTATTTATGTAAGTGTCTTTACTTGCCTCACACTATGATCTGAAGCATTTTGCAGCAGGTAAAATGTTCTGTCCAAATGTTCTGGTAAAATGTGAGTGAAATAATCACATGGTGTAACTGGAATTATGCATTAAAAGAGGTTTTGGATACATGTATATTAGAACAGATTGATGTCATGTTATGGGAATTCAGGAGACAGCAAACTATGTGTTTCTGAAAATCAGCTCATGACTTAATAGTGGATTCAGGCAGACAACTTAATTCAAGGTTCCCTGACACTACTTTTCCAGATGCTTTCTCACTGTTTCCAACCCAGCAAACTCAGTCTACTGAGGAAGACCATGAGATATAGCTGAAAGTTCTAGAAAAAATACTAGTAATTGGATGTTGAGATTTTGGCTTTCAATAGCAGAGAGCATCATAGTAAATAAAAAACAACAATGAAACATCCAGTCAGAAATCACTGATAGTGCACTACCATAATGCAACAGTTATCAGTTTTGCAGACACATGGTAATACTGACCTCATTTCTTTTTTTCAGCATAGCTTTTTCTCTGAACACTTTTCTTTTTTCCCAGACTTACATTGGAAACATGCTGCTGTCTATTAACCCCTTCAAGCCCCTTAACATCTACACAGAAGAACTGAGACAGAAATACCAGGGCAAAGAGCAGCAGAGGAACCCACCGTGAGTAAACGCTTCTCACACTGATACATTACTCTGCTTGGTAGAGAAAATTTAGCATGTAAGTAAGCAGCATGTGTCTTGTCAAAGGCGAGACCCCTCATGCATCTGCTCCCCCTTATGTTTTTCATTATTAGTGTTTTTTGTTCTCTGCCTCAGCCATGTGTATGCCATAGCCGATGCTGCTTTCAGTCAGTCTCAAGCCTCCACCCAGGAGCAGTGCATCATCATCAGGTATACAAGAACACCAATTTCATATTAGGTTTCATTCCTTCCTGCTTCTGGTTTTGAAACAGCATTTTAAGCATAAAAATAAAGATGAAAAATTAGTTATTGAACTTAGTCATTGTGACCACATTAGCATACATTTCTCCCTGCCCTCATTAGCCCATCATCTGTCAACCACCAGCTGTTTCAGGTAATCATTATTTCTTGTGTAGTGGTCAGAGTGGCTCAGGGAAGACTGAAGCTACCAAGCTGATAGTCCATTACCTCAGCTCCATGTATCAGGGCAGAAATGACAACCTGCGACAGGTAACTACTATTATATTATACCCAAATCAAGGTGGTATTGCTTAAATGGACCTTTATTCAACT